>OAMR01000797.1:201643-219004 GCA_900205405.1 Echinochloa crus-galli
CAAAATAATTGAACCACCTGAGTAATTGATTTGAGAGAGAGTAGAAAATTTTGCAAGCTTGGTTTAAATAAATGGTCTCATGCTGAAATTTTACCTAGGGTGGATGTAATTGGTAATTTCTATCATTTTCATCCCTTCTAGAGCATCTCCATTTATTTACCATCACCACCAACCAGCACCAAACATGTCTACCCCACTAAAATGGCTGCACTCACACCAATAATCACAAAACATGGCAGCATGGGGTGACTCCACTAATTTCCACTTTGGTCATGTCACATTTCCATCTTACCTACCACAAATCGGCAAGTGTTGGCACCACAAATTTGCGTGGAATCTAAGCAAGGGGGAGTGCTCCACTCAGAGGGGAGTGGCCAGGCCGCGCATGCCTGGTTCGGCCGAACCAGGGCATGCCCCTCCCCCGGCCTATAAATGCTGGTGCAAGCTTGCTTGCCTCTCACACACTTGCTCACTCTTCCCAGAGTTCTAGCTCAAGTTTTGGTTCACTTGCATCTTTAGAAAATCCAAAAAAAATACTTGCCTTTGTGTGATCCTTGTGCTGAAATTCTGTTGGACGATTTTATGGTGGTCTCCGACACCCACAAGAACGACTAACCATTTGTGGTGGTTCTGATCCCCGCAAGAACGACTAACATTGTGCGCTTGCAGAATATTCACATATTTTACTAGCCATAAGGAAAACCACTGAAACACTCCTTACCCCAGTACCGAGATTCTCAATTCTGATATTGGATCGTAAGAAGTGAGTTTGAAGATAAAAGTTGAAAAATATATTTAATTGATTGGATGATGGGTCCCAATCGGCCACGACCCTTTGGCCGGTTTCAGGCTTCCCGACGCGAGCGGCGGTGGCGTGGCTATGGCGCCACGGCGGCCGGCGACGCCCAGGCAGAACAAGGCTTGGCGGCGGCTTGGCTGGAAGGGCACGCGTACGCGCGACACCAGCGAGTGCCAGATCACGACATAGCGGCTCTGGTTGGGTGCGCGTGCGCGGACTCTCGGTTGCGCCGTTCGGACGATGCTGGGAGTTCCCCAGCCCCGTCCCGTGGCTCGAGTCGGATGGACGAGGATGAGGCTGGAGCAGCTGGCTTGGGTGGGGGCTCTGCTGTACCCCAAGCCAGGCAGCTCCTGAGCGAGAACGACATTGTTCTCCGGACGGACCGGGAGAGAAGCACCTTCAACGAGCTCAGGCTGAAGGAGTTCGAGCACACCCGTGTGTTCGATCTGGACCTACTGAGAAGAACAGGGATGGACGAGGAGTTCCCGGAGATCTTCCAGGCCGTCGGCTGGGAGAACTTCTGGGAGATCAACGAGCCAGGTTCATACTTACTCACGCTCGAGTTTCTTTCCACTCTGGTTTCCCGAAAATGGGGGGATTCGCTTCAGATTTTTCAACCAAGAGTTCTTCTGCTCTTGGAGGGATTTTAGCTTGGCTCTTGGTTTTTCAAGTCATTGCTCTTTGGAGCCAAGCAAAGATTTGAGAAGGTTTGATCGGGTCGCATTCTGGAAGAGGATTTCCGGAAATACCAACTGCCATGCACCCTGCATGAACAGTATCCATAACCCCACTCTGCGCTTTATGCACAAGTGGGTGGCTATGACGATATTTCCGAGACAGCCGATATCCGACCCGTGAACACTGTTGAATTGCGGATTCTGTATGCTATGTTCAAAAAAATTCCGGTTTCTCCAGTGAAAGACATGGTCGATCACTGGCTGTCTCATATTTCTCGTGTGGGTAGCATGGCGATGACTTCTCTAGTCACTCGCCTCGCAAACCACCTGGGAGTCCTCCAGGATGCCCAGTGCACGTACATAGAGACAGCGCGCTCTGTCGTAGATGCTGAGCACTTCGTACAGGCTCACATCTTACGAAAGTTGCCTGATGCTTCACTTGTGATGATTTATCGCGGTTATACAGCCGAGGTGCGTCTGCCCTGTGCGACACTAAAGCTGTATACCGCTAAGAAATTAACGCTTCATTTGAGCACCGAGTCGGACGAATCTCCTCCGTCGAGAGAGCCCGCTCGGCACAGTGTAGCAGGTGAAGGGCCGTTCACAAGGGGACGAGCCAGGCGTGATGCCGGGCTCGCCACCTCACAGGAGCCGGGAGACGAACAAGAAACACCGCACCGACACAAGTCCGCGTTTGAGGCCACCTACGACATGTACACCGGGGCTGGTACATCTAGAGAAGGAGGCTGTGGACTGTATCATGACTGTAGAGAGGTCTTGCCACCCCTCGAAATCACTCCAGGACAAGCACAAGGATGGGCACGACGCCCGAAGAAGCCGGAGCTCGCCATAACTCTCCGCTCAGGACCCAGGACGACGGCACGCCCGGCACCACGCTCTCCAAGTGCACTTCCCTGTAGCACATACTATACTTGTACTCATCCTTGTATGCCACCCTCCCTCCTTGGACTATAAAAGGAGGATGAAGGCGCCGGCCCAAAAGACGGAACCTAGAGAACACACGCACGACCACACTCACGATATTGGCACTTTGCCTCAATCACTCCACTCATTCATTCAGGGACCTGGAGGCTTCCTCTCCTCTCCCGCCTTGCTTGTAGCCCCCCACTGCAAGCACCCCGGTGCAAGATAGTATAGTGCCACGAGCACGCTTTGCTGGACGTACGGCCCCACGGCCGGACCAGGATAAACCCTTGTGTCATTGTGCTAGCTCTTGCATCAACCGTCGAGGGACGGGACACAGCGCATTCTATGAGGCGCTGAGGTTGGGCGGCCAATCTCGGCACCGACAGTGGCACGCCAGGTAGGGGGAGCGCTGTGATCGACACTTCCCCAATCAGTTCCCTTGCCGGCAAGCCGTGCTTTCGCCATGCCACCACGATCCGCCGTAGGGCCCCCCGGCCCGCTTCCGCGCGGGTACCGGATTACGTTCGGGAGCCTGGAGTTCGAAGCGACCGGTGAGGGCTTCCTCATGCGGCTCGCCACCGTGGCACCCGGCATGATAACCGGGCCTCCGGCACCACCTACGCCGTCCCAGCTCAGGGGGCAACGGGCACTGCACGAGCTACAGATTTGCGTGGAGCAGCGTGCTGTCCCGCGCATAGTGCTCCCTGATTGGGACGCGCACCTGTTGCTCCGGCCCACTGCCGCAGCACAGTGGAGCGCACCCCCACCGGCAGCTCCCGCGGAGGGAACACGCCGGGAAGATGCGGCCGGACCGGCACAACTACCGTACGGGATGAGCAACGCAGCCGCGAGATACTCCGCGACTGTCAGCTCCAGCCTACGCGCACGCGTGGATTCGCCGAGTCACCAGTTGGGTTCAATCCGCAACCTCCACCTCTCCTCGCCGGACGGGTCCCGGCCCGCATCGGACGACGTGGAAAGCGTGCGCGGCCAGGAGCACCCAGACCTGGACTACTCCGAGCTGCGCGACCGCAAAGGTCTCATTTCCTTCCAGGCCGCCGTAGATTTCTGCCTCACCTGCTCCGACGATTCCAGCGAGGGGGAGTACGACCCCATGCGGGAATGCTTCATCCTCGACGGCGGAGTCCGTGGATGAGGATGAAGAAACGCACAACGGAGCCGGACGTGATGGGCCGCCACCGGTGCCCGCCGAGCCACCGGCCGATGCTGCGCTCGCGTAGGCGCAACTCGCACACGTACAAGAACTGGAGGCGAAGCACCGACAGGAGCGCCAACAGATTCAGGAGTTGCGAGCGACGCTGGAGGCCCGGCAGCCCGAGCGCGGCAAACGCGCACGAGCCACCGGGCGCGTCGCCCGGGCACGCATCACGAATAACGGCGGCAACGCCAGCCCCGCCATGCCGCCGCGGGCGAGCCAGAAGCTCGTCGCCACGGCAACTTTGATTCGGGCCATGCCTGAACCGTCGACGTCGGAGGCGCACGACATGCGACGTCAAGTGCAGGCTCTCATCGAGGAAGCAGCCATGCAGCAAGCGTAGAGTTCCGCATCCCACATGCGCTACCAGGCCAGTTCGAATGCCGGATGAAGCAAGCAAGACAAGGAACAGTCCGTCCATACCCCGCCCAGGGGCGCGTGGACGCCTCACCGCCAGACAAGTGACGGAAAGGCGCTCGTGGCCGGCAACAACAAGGTGAGGAGGTCTGCGAAGGACCGACTTGTCGACACACGAGGCGCCATCGACGACGGAGACGCACGTAATATCTTGAACAGGAAAAGGCAGGATGCGGCGCCTCACCGCCACAAGCATCCTTGACGAGGGGGTCACTACGACAGTGAGGAGGATAAAAGCCCGACGTCGGAGCCTCCGGGAACCCCAGTGTTCAGCCGGAGGATCCGTTCGGCCGCCATCCCGCCACGCTTTCGTCAGCCAACCACCATCGCTAAATACGCGGGCGAGACGAATCCCGAGACGTGGCTCAACGACTACTGCCTGGCTTGCGAGCTGGGCGGGGCCACTGACGAGGCCTGATCATCCGCAACCTTCCGCTTCACCTCACGGATTCGGCGCGGACATGGCTTGAGCACCTGCCCGCGAACCAGATCTACGACTGGGACGACCTGGTCAGAATGTTCGTGGGTAACTTCCCGGGCACGTACGTGCGCCCCGGGAACTCCTGGGACCTGTGCGGGTGCCGACAGGCGGCCGGCGAGCCGCTGAGAGACTTCATCCGACGCTTCTCCAAGCGCTGTACCGAACTCCCGAGCGTGGGTGACTCCGAAATCATCCATGCCTTCCTAGATGGCATGACTTGTCGGGAGTTGGTGCGCGAGCTGGGGCGAAACCAGCCCACCAGTGTCAACGCGCTGTTCGACATCGCCACCAACTTCGCCTCTGGCGAGGAGGCGGTTGGATCGATTTTCGACGGCAAGACCAAGGGGAAGCGCGTGGAGGAGCTGCCTGCGGAGGGCAGCAAGTCCAAGGAGAGAGTAAAAAAGCAGAAGCAAGGCGGCAAAGGCAAGAAGCCTCGGCAAGCCAAGCAGCAGCGGCAGGACGAGGACTCCGACGAGGCCCTCGTAGCCGATCGAGGCCGCAGGGGCCCTCGTGGCCCTCCTCAGGGCGGAGGCCTGTTCGACGAGATGCTGAAGAAGCCGTGCCCGTACCACAAGGGCCCTGTCACTCACACCCTCGAGCAGTGCGAGATGATTAAGGGCTACTACAGGCGCACCTCCGCGAAGGAGGATGGCCCGAGGAAAGATGCGGGAGAGGGCGGCGACGACGCATTCCCCCATGTAGAGAATGTCTTCTTCATTGCGGGGGGCCCCATGGCAAACATGACGTCCAAGGAGCAGAGGCGTGAACGCCGAGAGGTCTTCTCCGTTCACCCTGCGACGCTATCTTACCTCGCTTGGCCAGATGAGACCATCTCCTTCGGCCGCGAGGACCACCCGGACTACGTCCCGAACCCGGGGCGTTATCCGCTTGTTGTCGACCCCGTCATCGGCAACACGCGATTCTCCAAGGTGCTGATGGACGGAGGCAGTAGCCTCAACATCCTCTATGTCCACGCCCTGGAGCTCATGGGCATCGGCGTGAATCAGCTAAGGCCAAGCAAGGCACCGTTCCACGGTATCGCGCCGGGGAAGCGGGTCCAGCCCCTCGGGCAGATCGACCTGCCCGTCTGTTTCGGCACTCCCGACAACTTTCAAAGAGAAACCCTCACCTTCAAGGTGGTGGGGTTCCCGGGAGCATACCACGCCATGCTCGGGCGGCCAGGCTACGCCAAGTTCATGGCGGTCCCCAACTACACCTACCTCAAGATGAAGATGCCGGGACCGAAAGGCGTCATCACTGTGGGGTCTTCGTACGAGCATGCTTACTCGTGCGACGTCGAGTGCGTCGAGGGTGCGGAGGCACTTGCTTACAGCGAGACCTTGGTGGCCGACCTCGAAAAGATGGTCAACGAGGCCGCAGACTCCGCGAAGAGGCATGCAGGCGCCTTCGAGCCTGCGGAGCACACCAAGGCGGTACCCCTCGACCCCGAGGCCCCCGAGGGCAAGGCGTTGAGGGTCAGCACCACCCTCGACCCCAAATACTCCCCACCGCCCGACAAGCAACGTCAGAGCGCTCGTGGTAGACAAAATATTATCAAAATTTATGTTTCATAAATAATTCTTTCATATACATTATGAGCAATTTCTTTTATGTAGATTATACTGGTTTAAACAAAGCATGCCCCAAAGTTCCATTTCCTTTGCCTCGAATAGATCAGATAGTGGACTCTACTGCTGGGTGCGAATTACTTTACTTTCTTGATGCTTATTCCAGTTATCACCAAATCAAGATGAAAGAGTCCGACCAGCTCGCAACTTCTTTTATCACCCCGTTTGGCATGTTCTGCTACATCACTATGCCGTTTGGCCTCCGAAACGCTGGGGCAACGTACCAGCGATGTATGCAACACGTTTTCGGAAACCACATCGGGCGGACCATTGAGGCATATGTGGATGATATCGTTGTAAAAACCAGAAAGGCGGACGATCTGGTAAACAATTTGCAGATCGCATTCGATTGCCTCTGGGTGAACGGGGTAAAATTGAACCCGGAGAAATGTGTATTCGGGGTGCCGCGAGGCATGTTGTTGGGCTTCATTGTCTCTCAGCGGGGCATCGAACCCAACCCCAAGAAGGTATCGGCCCTGGAGCGAATGGGACCGATTCGGGACCTCAAGGGTGTACAAAAGGTGCTGGGCTGCGTCGCAACGCTTAGTCGCTTCATTTCCCGATTGGGTGAGAAGGGCTTACCTTTGTACCGGCTCCTGAAAAAGCACGAACGCTTTTCATGGACTCCCAAAGCTCAGAAAGCCCTCGACGGGCTAAAAGCATCGCTCGCACGTGCACCAATCCTCACGCCACCGCGGGAGAACGAGCCCCTCTATCTGTACGTGGCTGCGACAACGCAAGTTGTCAGCGCCGTCATCGTCGTAGAAAGAACGGAGGAAGGGCACGCTCTGCCGGTTCAGAGGCCGGTGTACTACATTAGTAAGGTGCTGAGCGAGACCAAAACGCGGTATCCACAAATCCAGAAGCTAATCTACGCCGTAGTGCTCGCGCGACGAAAGCTGCGGCACTACTTCGAGGCCCACCCGGTCACCGTGGTCTCATCTTTCCCCTTGGGGGAGATAGTCCACAATCTGGACGTCTCGGGCAGAATAGCGAAATGGTCGATGGAGCTCGTGGGAGAAACTCTCTCATACGCACCGTGAAAGGCGATTCAATCGCAGACCTTAGCGGATTTCGTCGCTGAATGGATAGACATCCAGCTTCCGCCACCGCAGATCCAAGCCGAGTGCTGGACCATGTACTTCGATGGGTCGGGGATGAAAGCGGGAGCAGGCGCGGGCCTCCTCTTTGTCTCACCTCTCGGAGAGTACATCCGATACGTAGTTCGCGTGCATTTCCCGGCGTCGAACAACATGGCGGAATACGAAGCCCTCCTCGCTGGGCTCCGCATCGCCGTTGAGCTTGGCGTCAAGCGCCTCAACGTCTGGGGAGATTCTCGGTTGGTCATCGACCAAGTGATGAAGAATGCGAGCTGCCACGACGAGAAGATGGAGGCGTACCGCAGCGAGGTCCGCCGTCTCGAGGATAAATTCCACGGCCTCGAGCTAAACCACATCATACGCAAGTACAACGGGGAGGCGGACCAACTGGCCAAGATCGCATCCGAGCGAATCACCGTCCCTCCGAACGTCTTCGCCCGCGACCACGACAAACCCTCCGTCAATCTCGAAGGAGCCGAACCCCCCTCTCGAAAGGCCTCGAAAGCCTCAGGGGCTGGAGGCTGCGACCTCATGGACGAGGACCCATCGGGAAGAAACCGCGAGGACCATGACCTCGAGACCTCCTCGGTCGAGGCCATGGAAATCGACGTAGACACGCGACCGCAAGACTGGCGCAACCCATACCTTGCGTGGGTCGACCATGGGGAACTGCCCGCGGACCGAACCGAGGGACGCCGCATCGCCAGAAGGGCCAAGACCTTTGTCTCGGTCAGCGGCGAGCTATATAAACGCAGCGCCTCAGGGATTCTGCAGTGATGCATCCCCATCCACGAGGGAAGGCAGTTGATCTGCGACATCCACGCCGGGGTGTGCGGACACCACACGGCACCGCGTACCCTCGTGGGTAACGCATTCCGACAGGGCTTTTACTGGCCCACCACCGTCGCTGACGTGAACGAGGTCGTGCGCACCTGCGAAGGGTGCCAATTTTACGCGCGAAAGACACATCTCCCGGCGCATGCCCTACAGACCATCCCCGTAACATGGCCCTTCGCGGTCTGGGGATTGGACCACGTAGGACCTTTCCGCCAAGCGCCCGGGGGCTTCACCCATCTGCTGGTGGCTATCGATAAGTTCTCGAAGTGGATCAAGGTCCAGGCCATCACCAACATCAAGTCCGAGCAGGCCGTATTGTTTTTGACCGACATCATCCACCGGTTTGGGGTACCCAATTCGATCATCACCGACAATGGCACCCAATTCACCGGCAAGAAATTCTTGGAGTTTTGCGACGACCACCACATCCGCGTGGACTGGTCAGCTGTGGCGCATCCACAGACGAACGGCCAAGTAGAACGTGCCAACGGCATGATACTACAAGGCCTCAAACCAAGAATCTTCAACAAGCTGTGAAAGGGTCTCTAGTCTAGTGGTTAGAGCACCCGAGTAGCACCTAGCAGACCTAGGTTTGACTCCCCGTGGGAGCGAATTAACTGGGTTTGAAATAAAAAAATCTAAAAAATAGGTAGGGGCTTCCCCTCCCGACTTCGATAAAAAAAAGAATCTTCAACAAGCTAAACAAGTTTGGCCGGAAATGGGTGGCTGAGCTGCCATCGGTGATTTGGAGTCTCAGGACCACCCCAAGCAGGGCCACAGGCTTTACCTCGTTTTTCCTCGTCTACGGCACTGAGGCCGTCCTTCCGACAGACTTGGAGTACGGGTCTCCGAGGCTCAAGGCCTACTAAGAAGAATAGAACCAGCGGAATCGAGAAAATTCGCTGGATCAGGTGGACGAGGCTCGGGACGTGGCGTTGCTCCACTCAGCGCGCTACCAGCAATCACTTCGGCGGTATCAAGCTCAGAAGGTGCGGCGTCGAGACCTCTGCGAGGGGGACCTGGTGCTGAGGCTACGACAAGACAATCGAGAACGCCACAAGCTCACGCCGCCATGGGAAGGACCATTCATCGTCGCCAAGGTCCTCAAACCTGGTACCTACAAGCTGTCGAACGAGAAGGGCGAGGTCTTCCCCAATGCCTGGAACATCTAACAGCTACGTCGCTTCTACCCATAGAATCTCTTGTACTCTTTGCAATCTTATTTTGTCGCTTGATGATAATAAAAAGATTTGTAACAGCATGGAAACATTGTTACGAACGACGATGAAACAGGGTGACTCGCCTTTACCCTCGAATCGAGCCCGAGATAAAGCCGAGTCCCCTCGGGGGCTACTGGGGGACTAATCCCCAATAATCCCAACCTTTTTTCCATGCGCCCTTTTTGAAAATGTGTTGCCAAGCCTTTTTTCGACCGCTCAGAAAGATTAAAGCGAGGCGCGAGTCTACTGCGGCTGAGAGCTGGCTGAGTCGTGTGACCACCTACGCCTTCGAAAGGCTACGACATCCCCCTCACCACTCAATGCCAAAGTTACTCGCGTTCCTTTGCCGAAATCGATCTTGTGCCGAGAAGAAAGGCGTGGCACGCCGAAACTAAAATGCGTCAATTAGATTCAATTGATACGTCCTTATCTACCGCGCAACTGACTACGAAAATGTCGGGACCGAGTGCCCAAAATCTCTGCAGGAACTCACGGAGATGGCTTTGGCGTCCCACAAGCCATGATGATCGGGCTCCCTAATGTGGCAGAACCGCTCATCCTAACCCAATAAAAGTGCACTTATATCGCCTTAAATGCGATCCAACACTTAAATTGGATGAAGATAGCTGTCTGTCGGGTTTCACCTGATACAACCACGTATTTCGAGATCGAAACAAAGCATACAAATACTCATACAAAGACGAGCCCAGGGATTACAGATTACATCAATCCAAATATTTATTACAACACAAAGGTCCACATTATTTTATTACAAACCGAGTTCAACAGTAAACGTTCAGAGTTCAATATAAAGCAACGGAAAACAAACAGAGTCTACTCGACAATACAAATGACACCACGAGGAAGCTTCCCATGACATCAATCACCACGATCCTCGCCGACCGAGGACGGGTCCCACTCAACAGTCCGGCCCGGAGGGAGCTGAGTCGGCCAAGTCAGACTAGCAACCATTTCCTCTAGAACATTACCTGAAAACAAAGCCACAAGCAAGGCTAAGTATACTAATACTCAGCAAGGCTTACCCGACAGTGAAAAGACTTTTAGACATGCAAGGCTTTTTGGCTGTGGGGTTTGTTTTGCCAAAAGCGATTAAAAAGTGAGTCCTTACTTTCAAGTTTTATTTTCAAGATTCCAGTAAATATAACCATTCTAAGTGAGAACTTAAACTAATCAAACATGTTGTTCAAGCAAATTAAGCAACAACAGATATCCAATATCTAGCTCATGTTCAACTTTTTACTCAGTGCAGCATAGTGATCAAGCAGTCTCAGTAGCTGCGAGAGACCGACGATTCGAATCGATTTGTTAACCTTGCAAGGTGGACCTAAACACACGAAGTGCAAGACCTCGACGGATCTTGCGGTCCCCAACTACACCTACCTCAAGATGAAGATGCCGGGGCCGAAGGGCGTCATCACCGTGGGGTCGTCATACGAGCACGCTTACACGTGTGACGTCGAGTTTGTCGAGGGTGTGGAAGCACTCGTCTACAGCGAAACCTTGGTGGCTGACCTGGAGAGGATGGCGAACGAGGCCATCGACTGCGCCAAAAGGCACGTGGGCGCCTTCGAGCCTGCAGAGCACGCCAAGGCGGTGCCTCTCGACCCCAATGCCCCCAAGGGCAAGGCGTTGAGGGTCAACACCACCCTCGACCCTAAATAGGAAGCAGTGCTCGTCGACTTCCTCCGCGCTAACACCGACATCTTTGTGTGGAGACCCTCGGACATGCCGGGCATTCCGAGGGAGGTCGCCGAGCACTCCCTTGAAATCCAGCCCCACTCCAAGCCGGTGATGCAGCGACTGCGGCGGTTCGACGAGGAAAAGTGCCGCGCCATCGGGGAGGAGGTGCACAAGCTTCTGGAGGCCGGATTCATCAAGGAGGTATTTCACCCAACGTGGCTTGCTAATCCTGTTCTAGTTAGGAAGAAGTCCGGTGCTTGCCTTCTTGCTCAATACTGGCCTTGGGCCCTTCCGAACTTTGGTTCGGGTCCTGATTAGCCTCAATCACGTTCAGCTCTCCTTCTTGAACTTCAGTTTCCGGCACGAGCGCGTAATTCCCGTCAGCGAGGTTAGTGTCTACACGAAAATGCACATGCATTGGATTTTATTTAAACAATGGCAACAACAAAACTTGTTAAAGAACTTAACAAAGCATGGGGTGCATTTGTGGCCATATTCACCTAGATAACATAATCCACTTTTTGTACTTACAAAAGTATGGTTGTTTTAGTGATGATTTTCTTTCGTTTCTTGTCTGATGGTGATTGTGTACATATATAATAATTTTAACACATCATTACTTAAATAAAACAGAAACAAAAGCATGCAGGTGTGAGTGGCTTACATAGAGTTATAAGATTATTTGATTAAACAAGTGATCCCATTACTCATTTTAATCATTTAACTTCAGCTAGTAGAACCTACTGTATTTAGCCCTACTATTTACTGAACATTTCTAACATTATTATTGTCCTACCATAAAAAGTTGAGCACATTTTACTATGTAATTAATTTACTAAAATCATTTTCTACAGCAAGGCTAGAAACTAAACTAAATGGAAAACAGTAGCTACATGTCATATTTTTAGGTTCTGTTTGTACAGTGATATAGGCATGCCATGAGTAACAACATATCAACAATTCGGCTCCAAAGCTTATGTGTAGCTCGAGTTATGCATAAAAGATGTAAAACACTATTTTATCTACACAGAAAAAGTATATACGTTATTTGTAAAAGTTGTATAACTAGTCAAACAGAACCCAACAAAATTTAGTTTGCATTTTTGCGATTTTTCTATGATTTTTAATCGATTTATGAAGTTCACTGTTTTTAACTCAAAAACTTAAGTTAAGGTTTACAGTTCAGTCCCTGGTTTTATTCGTCCAGGCCCCTACAAGTTTTAACAGTTTTGCAATTGGGTCCCTCATGGCCGGCGGCGACGGGAGCTCCAATTCCGGTGAGCGGAGGCCCTAAACCACGACTTGATCTAACCTATGTGAATCAGGAGCTCACCACGAGTTCAACGGTGTAGTTCAGGGCTGCTGGCGGCGGCGTGGATCTGGCGGCTCCGGCGAGCACGCGCCGGCGGCTTGGAGCACCGATGGACTCGAGGGGCTGGTCTGGAAGCTTCGTGGAGCTACGCGGAGTACAATGGTGGGGTCTGTTTGGTCGGATGTGGAGTGCAGCGGCCTGCCCACGGTGAGGGGCTCGCCGGCGGCGTTAATGGCGGCAGTGTCGCGTGGGGAAGGCCGAGGGGCACCGGGGAAGAGCTTGGCGTGGGTTGGCAAGATGTTCTAGGCCATGGCCAAGGTGTTGGTGTGATTTTCCTGGACTGTGGTGGCTCGGAGCAAGCTACCCACGGGAAGGAGATCGGTGGCGGCGCCAATGGCGCGGGGGCGAGCTCCGGTGCGGCTCTGAGAAGAATAGGGAGGTCAGGGTGGATTTTATAGGCGGTAGGAGGGTAGAGGAAGCCTTCGAGGTGAAGCCTTGGTGGCCACTTGGCAGCTGCGGCTCGTCTGGTGGCACGGACGTCGGTGTTTGCCGGCCGCGTGGCGACGCTGGCGACGCTGGCTGGGGGAGGGCGACTCGGGCGCGGGTGAGAGGGGCTCGTGTGCGCGAGAGAATGGCCGAGCTCGGCTGCTTGCTGTTCGGCTTGGCTGGCGTGTTGGGCGAGGTTCACCGGTCGCGTGGCAGCGCGGCCACGGTCTGCTTGGCGCACACGCACGGGCGCTCCAGAGCGCCGGGGCGCAGAAAACACCCCAAAAGTGCTCTGTTCGTCGGCCGGTATCTCGAAACTTTTGAACCAAACTCAAAAATAGTCAAACATCAAAGTTGTAGATGGTACATCAGGATACAACTTTTGTAAAGGTTGACATATGAAATTATTTTTAGTTTGGCCGGGAACGTGCTCCAAATTTGGCACAAGTCTCGGCCCACAGAAAATGTGCATCTGAGCGTTAACTGAGTTTTTGAAGCTTTTCCCTTTCGAATTTCAAAATCCTCAAAACTACAAAGTTGTGTTCCCGGAAGTAAACAACAACTTTTCTATTGGCCGATTTTGAAGTTGTTATATAAAAATTTGAATGGTCTTGATGCCAACCGAAAGAGGTATAAAAGCCTTCTAGAGCTTAAGGGGTCAAATAGAGTTTGACCTCATTTGACCAGCAAATTCCAAGTGTTTTCATAGTGAAACTTCAAAAACTCACAAAACAAAAGTTGTGCAGAAATTTATTACCTACAACTTTCATGTTTGGTGATTTTTCATTTGAGCCTTACTTTACATAGAAAAAGTGTTATCTTTAAAACTTATCCAAATTAACTTTGAATTTAAAATTTGAAATTAAATTGAATTGAAACCTGTGGTTCTAATTATGGTATATATATTTGCTATGATGATAGTCATGCTCATGTCCATGCTTACTTTTCGAACTTTAGGTTTGAAGTTTTGTTTTTGGGTCAATTGGTTTAGCATTGGTCAAAAAGGTTTGACTTGGGTCAAACATGTGGTTAAGGTCAAAATTGCTCCCAATTATTTTAGTTTAATTGTTTAATTTCCTGGTTTATCACACCTAACGCGCCCCGAAAGTCGCAAAGGACCGGAGCTCCCTTTGACCGGGACCTAGAACGCATTGTCGATCCCCTGTCATTCGAAGATCAAGGAGGATAGAAGCGAGGCGCGAGTCTACTACGGTGGAAAGGAGGCCGGGCCGCGGGACCGCCTACGCCCTCGAAAGGCTATGGCATCCCCCCACCCCCTGACACTCAAGTTACTCATGAAAAAACGAACTCCTCCGCAAAAATCGCTCCGAGATCACGTGAAAGGATGCGGCATCACGAACAGGTCGCGCCGACCCACGAAAAGGTTGGACACAAACAAATCTATTCCTCACACGCCACGAATGGCGGATTTACAAGAACAAATTACACTCGGCTGTAGGCCGTTCAGAGATACAAAGACGTGAGCTGCCATAATGGGGCTCTTGGACAACTTCAGCTAGCCGGCCAGCACATTATCACGGGAAGCAGTTTCCACAGCTTTCTCGCTGATTTTCCTCTGGCATCTGGCTAGCTGAAGGACCTGGTGGTCGAGCGGCTGCGGAACGAAGGGACGTTGAACCACTTCACCGTCGAACGGGGCCTGGCTTCACGCCCCGCCGTCGATGAGCGCCCTCGCAAGGATGGACGCCGGCGTTCATCATTCGCTAGCTTCCTAGCGAATGGAACACACGCCGCGACATCCTTGCACGTCCTCACCTGTGGCATGACCGCCGCCTCTCCGATGAGGCAAGGCCACACCACCGGTGAGAGCGCCACCTCCCCGATGAAGCAGGGTCTTGCCACCTGCATGGTCACCACTGGACCTATGAGGAGCGTGATGTCCCGCCCCATCCTCACAGCCTGCCCGCCACCTCTCGCCGACTTTCTTCAGGCATCAATGGCGCGCGCCAAGGTCTGAACCTTGGGCGACTCTACTCTCAACCTATCGGAAGGGCGAAATTCGTGGATCTGCATACTCACCAAACTACAAGAAGGTCCCAACAATGGCTCTCTCCCCCACCCGGACGCCCGTTTTTATAGGCACCCGGGGAGCGCAGCTGTTACTCCCGTGAGGAGATAAATGCGGGATCCGCATGCGGACGCAAATCGCCGCCCTGTAACACCCTAAAAATGCCTATTTAAAATTTTTAGTAATTAATTTAATTTTATTATTTGTGCTCATGATTAATATAGGGTAAATACATCATTTTTGGTAAATTAAAATCAAATCTAAGGAGTAGAAACATTTTTGATGCATTCATGCTGCAGCATTGTGTTTGGGTTGCTTGTGAATTAAATTAGAATTTAAATTCTGTTTAAATTCAAATTAAATTCACATTTGTTTGAGCCCAGGAAAAGTTTGTTTTCGCCCCCCTTAACTTTTTCCCTCAGCCTGTTTCTCCCCCTCCCTCTTCTCTTCCAAACCAGCCCACACTCGCGTCCGCGGCCCGTCCCACTTGGGCCGAATCATCCCCGGTCCACTCCCGCAGCTCGCTCCGCCCCCAGCCCAGCCGCACCGCGCCCTCCCCCGCCAGCCCGGCCCAACCCGCCTTGCTCCGCAGGCCCACCGCTCCGCGAGCCCGAGCCAGCCCAGCTCGCCCTCTAGGACAAAGTCCACCGGCGCCCCCGCGCTCGGGCCACTGCAGCCTTCCCCGGCCCAGCTCCTCTTCGGCTTTCAGCCCAACATCGCGGCCAACCTCATCTCTGCGCCGGCCCAAGCTAGTAGCGCCACCCTGCCGCTGCCAGGCAGGACCCGGCCGTCAGCTCCATCCCCTACCTCCAGCCCACCCAAGCTCGAGTCGAGCTCGACTCCCGTCGCCTCGGCCCAAGGCCGGAGCCGACTCCCGCTCGTCTCTGCTCGGCCCATGGACCCCGCAGCGCCATCCCCGAAGTCCCCGCTGCCCCTTTCCTTCCCGCGAAGCCTCCCAGCATGGAAGGAGGAGACCGACGCGCCGCCGCCTTGATTTGTGCCAGCCCGGCGCCTAAACCCCTATGCACCCCCCTGGACCATCCCCAAGCCCTCACCGAGCACCAGCGCCTCCTCCCCGCTTCGCGCCGCCGCCGCAGTCGATTCACCGTGCTCGTCGTCCGTCCAGGCAAATCGAAGCTTCGCCGCCACTTCTCGTCGCCGCGTCATCGTCGGAGCGCCGTCGCCGACACGCACAGAACCACCGCCTCCGCCGCTCGTCGTCGACCACCGTCTCCGCCGCTCCTCCGTCGACGTGAACCCATCAGGTAGTTTCGCCGTCTCTCCTCGGCCCCCCCAAGCCAAGCCTCGCGCCAAATGACGCCCCGTAGCCCAACGCCGACGCTCGCCGACGCGCCGTCCGCCGGCCATCGCTGCGCGCCTCCTAGACCGCCCCACCCCCGGCTTGGACCCCCCAGGTGATCTCGCCGTCTCTCGTTGAAGCCTTAGGGCCAAACCCCGTCCCAAATGGTGGCCGGGAGCTCGAGATTGAAGGAGCTCCGACGAGCCCTGCCGCGCGTAGTGGCGGCGCCGCCGCGTCCCCAGGTCGTCGCCGACGACCCCTCCCCCAGATTTATTTTGAGCCGCCCGATCTGAATCCGGCGGCCCAGATCGAGTCATCCCCCGGGTCAATACCGGTCAGCCCTGCACACTTTGTTAACGAACCCCTCGAGTATTGGAAAATCAACCCGCCGTCCATCCCCATTGAAAAATAATTACAAGTAGGTCCCAAACTTTTTGAATAACCCCCTGAGCTTCTTCGAATTAGAACCCGCCGTCCTGCCCTGGTATTTTTGCACGTTAGCCCCTGGAAACTTTTAAACTTCGCCAGCAAGTCCCTGAACCTTAGAAAAGCCATAACTTCTCCGTTTTAGCTCCGATTTAGGTGATTCTTACGCTCATGTGTTCGTAGCGAAGCGTAGAATAGTTTCGTAGCCTTCTTTTGTTCTGTTTCTACTGTTTGGTGTATTGTTCTTAGTTATTCTTGTTTGTTTGCTTGTATGTTTGTGCCGATGATTGTTGCGAGTAGAGGAACGCAATCAAGAGGATTCAAGAAGAGGAATTGAAGATCAAGACCGAAGACTAAAGTGTATAAACTGTATTTGAGGCAAGTCATAGCACGGACAATCCTTGCTACCTATTCACCCTTTAATCATTTATTTCATACATGCATGTGTCCAATTTGATGTACCTTAAGGTTGTACCTAGTTTTATGTATCCTGTCCTTGAATTAACCTGGATTTTTGCATATGGGTAGACTTTTGCTAAGCGCAGCTACTATCACCTTTACTTATAATTGTTAATCTTGATTTAATGGTTCACTTCAACATTAATGCTAAAATCTGCTTTTTAGCAACTTGATTAAGGGAACTAGGGCGTCAGCTGCGTGCCAGGCCCTAGTGGCTCTCCGTAAGGACCATTTCTTAAAGCGGAAACCCAGGAGCCTGTCGCCACCGCCAGAACTATAATGGCTCTGGTCTTGGACAAGTAGCTTGTACATCTCTAACTTGACAGTGGTTACCGATGGGCCGACG
>OAMR01000797.1:230757-252643 GCA_900205405.1 Echinochloa crus-galli
AGTAAGGCTAGACACGGTTGTACTGCATTAGCACTTTTCTGTTCGACCTCTAATTCCCAATCAAGATATGCACCCGGATCATATTTGCCATTAAAAGATGGAATTTTAAATTTAATCTTAGCAAATGAATCATTACCGGGGGTTGTACCACACGGCGGGCGCGGCCTCGGCCTCGGCGGTTCCCATCATCCTGCTCCGTGTCACCACCGTAATCCTTCTGTAACTCTGTGATCAGTGTATTCATACCATCGAGGCGGGCCACAATAGCGTCGAGCGTGGTCTTAGTGGCCGTCTGCGCTAGATCGAGCTGATTGAACCGCTCGTTTGCCGACTCGACCGTGGAATCAAGTCGTTCATGCACCGTTTTCATGTCCGCGACAAGTCCATCAACCTGAGTTTGCATATCCTGCCCCTGTGGATCCTTCGTGTCGTCGTCACCTGCCATGGTTAGCGCAAGACAAAAACAGCGGCAACAAAGGTATAGCGGCTCAGAAGACGCTCACTACAGTGCTGTTATCAAATTCTTATCCGTTCTTACCAAGCACACAGGGGGCGAGCTGCAACCAACAAGTAGTACCGGCGAGAGAATGGAGGAGCGATTGCCTGAAGAAACAAAGTCTGCACGCCGTAGAACTATGTGGAGCTTTGGGAAGGCACAATATGTAGGAAGGAGTAGCAAATAACGAATGCAGAGGAGCAAAGTTCAATAAGTATTCAAAGTACAAGTCACGATTGCTGGCTAAGACGTATCCTAGGCGTAGCAGAACAAGTTGGACAAGAAACAAGGGATAGAAGCGCACAGAACCAGCAAACAGCACTTGCTATGCAATCGTTTTTAATCTTTTCAGGATTTCCCTCAATTTCCCTCCTGACTAGTAGGAATCACGAATTTTTTTATTTTTTCAACTATTTTTTTATATTTTTCTCCGAACAAGGATATCAAAAGCTCCAACCACACAAATTTGCAACTTTTTTGGAGCAAGGATGCGGTCTACAGAAAATCAGGAACGTTTCCTGAAAAACTGAAAACGACTTGATCAATTTTTTTCTTTATCTTCCCGATTTTTTTTGAATTTTTTGGCCGGGGCAAACAGGGCGTAAAAAATGGAGTCATCCCTCACAATGGAGTCACGAACCTGCTGTAAAAAATTGAGCCAAAACGGAGCACCGAGCGAAAAGTTATGCCCGTTTTATCGAAGGTACCTCAAGTTATGGTTTTCTGGAGAGGCACGACAGCAGCGGCTAGGGTTACTTCCTCCTAGCGTCCGGCAAAAGCAAGCAATAGGTATTCGCCAGATGAACAAGGACCAAGTATGCGATGCAAAGGCGGATCAAAGCGGTTTGCAACCTATCTAGGGCTTGCACAACGAGAGTTCACACAAAGGCGGCTAGCGGGGCAAGTCAAGTAATGTGGTGGCTCGACTTGTTGTATGGCTGTGGTCGATGGGATAGCGGCAGAAACAAACGAATCACGGCAACGGGCGGTTGGACTACCACGACACGAATACGATCTAAACCAGCAACAAGACTCGACCACGAACACAAACTCAACAAAGCGACCCTGAAACGAAACTGCAAAAGGCTAAAAGGGGTACTAGGACAGCGGAATATGATGACACAAATATTTTTTTATAGGGCAATTTTCTGGACTATAGGACAAAAGATAAAGTAAAAGATACAAGAGCTAATACCAGAGCTTCTGAAGACGACTCCGGAACCTCCGAGGCACAGCTCGACACAACTCTAACTCCCAGACTAACTATCCTAACTCTACTAGAAAGAAGTGGAAAATGAGCTCCTTGGCTTGAGTGTGTGTTACAAGTGAAGTGGACACCTCTATTTATAGCTTGGAGTGGCGGTTGAGGAGGAGTACCGGCCAAGGGAGCCGGGAAGCGGTTCCTAGCAGTTCGGCCGAATCCAGGGGATTTGGGGCAAACCGCCATGGTTCGTGATGAAACCATCACAACCAACCATGCACCATCTGATGTAAACCAAGGACAAGTTGTAGAAGATATCACCCAAGCAAAGGAACAAGTGACGATTGGACCAATTACACGTAGCCAAGCTAAGAAACTACAACAACAGGTGACTTCACTCCTTGCTGAAACTAACTTCTACATAAATGAGAATGTTATACTACCTAAATGTTCTACATTGGTTATGCTTAAGTTCACACATGAAGAGGAGAAGGATTCTACTTTACCTAGAAAAGGACCTAACCACTTCAGACTAGTTCGGACCAAGGATTCCCAGTTAAAATCAAGGATCACTGATGGACCACTTCGGACCAGTTCGGACCAGTTCAGACATACATATTGAATTGATCATAACTCGTAATTTTCGAAGGCTCTGGAGGCCCCCAAGTATTTGATGGAAAGCTTATCAAGTCTACTTTCCAATGCAACAAACCGCATGTCGTTTGGACTCCCCAATAAATACATATGACCGAATTAGTGGAGACAGCATAGAATCCCAACAGCCACGCGAGGCTCCTCGGGATTTCAGTTCGTGGTAACCTTTGAGTTTGCATAACTGTTGGCGGTCGTTACTGTATGAATCCGACCACTAACTCTCGGGAATAAAAGAGGTTTTATGTAACCTTTCAAGCATTTAGGT
The DNA here is from genome assembly GCA_900205405.1 of Echinochloa crus-galli. Classification (NCBI taxonomy): domain Eukaryota; kingdom Viridiplantae; phylum Streptophyta; class Magnoliopsida; order Poales; family Poaceae; genus Echinochloa; species Echinochloa crus-galli. The sequence continues at coordinate 233,374 of OAMR01000797.1, forward strand.
TTTACTTCTAATAAGGGGGGTAAAACTCCGGTTCGGCCGAAACCTTCCGGTTTCCGACCGAACCACCCCCCTTAACCATCATGCAAGCACACGAGGTGTCGTCCATGATAGAGCTGAAGTGCCCGATCTTTCGGTGAGTGGAGATAGATTCGACTTGGTGGAAGTTGACCCTCACGATCCGACTACGACGAGCGAACCCGTAGCGCCAATGCAATCGCTGAACCAACTCCCTGTGGTTACCGAACTTGCGGTTGCAAGATCAGCCTGATCACGAAGATCGTTTCCTGTGCGCAATCGAAGAACGAACAAGAAAAAGAGGCGAGCAATCTTAATATCACTCGAAGGTGGAGTTCTGAATCACACGAGACAGCGCTGATTTGCGCGTGTTCGAGAGTAGCTAAAGCTAGATGTAAAACAAAACTCATCCTTCTAGGATGGCGGCTACTCAGTACATAAAGAGGGGCGTCCTATGGTTGGGGCGACCAGAGGTGGGGCGCCCCCAACTTGGGCTTAAGGCCCAACAAAATTGTCGACGCAACACTTTGGCAGATTCTGGACGTCAACTTGTTTCGACGATTCCCGTTGACTCCGGACGAATTTGGGCATGAGACCGGTGCCATTGGAAACTCCTTGAAATTAGCTTTCCATCCATATAAAGAACATCCAGAACGGACTCGGTATGTGGCCGGGGCGTCGTTTTTTATGCGTGCTGCTCCTGGACTCCGAACTGGATTCGAACTTGAGGTCTTTTAGGCCTTCATTCTTCAGTAGTATGACGAAGTTAAATTCTCTTGCACGGGCCCTCGTGATTGGCCCAGGGTGTGGCGTCTGGAGTGTAGGAGAAGGTCCTGCTGGTGTAGATGTACTCGTGTTGTAGGTGATGTCCTCATCAGTGCGTTCGTTTCGTTTCTGGCCCGAATCGGTGCATCGTTTCGGTTCCGACCGGAATCGGGTCAATAAATGCTACCGAGCATGGTTTTTTATACAGTAACGAAACTGACCGAAACGAACCTAAACATCACTATTGGGTCCAAAAAAGAGGATTGGGTTCATTCGTTTCGTTTCTGGGCCGAATTGGAGCATCGTTTCGGTTCCGGCCAGAATGAGTGCATTAAATGCTACCGAGCATGGTTTTTTGCACAGTAACGAAACTGACCGAAACGAACCTAAACATCACTATTGGGTCCAAAAAAGTGGATTGGGTGCGTTCATTTCATTTCTGGCCCGAATCGGGGCATCGTTTCGGGTCCGGCCGGAATCGGGTCATTAAATGCTACCGAGCATGGTATTTTGCACAGTAAAGAAATACCAAAACAAACCTAAACATCACTATTCGGTCCAAAAAAGTGGATTGGGTGCGTTCGTTTCGTTTCTGGCCCGAATCGGTGCATCATTTCAGTTCCGGCCGGAATCCGGTCATTAAATGCTACCGAGCATGGTTTTTTGCACAGTAACGAAACTGACCGAAACGAACCTAAACATCACTATTGGGTCCAAAAAAGTGGATTGGGTGCGTTCGTTTCGTTTCTGGCCCGAATCGGAGCATCGTTTCGGTTCCGGCCAGAATCAGTGCATTAAATGCTACCGAGCATGGTTTTTTGCACAGTAACGAAACTGACCGAAACGAACCTAAACATCACTATTGGGTCCAAAAAAGTGGATTGGGTGCGTTCGTTTCGTTTCTGGCCCGAATCGGAGCATCGTTTCGGTTCCGGCCAGAATCAGTGCATTAAATGCTACCGAGCATGGTTTTTTGCACAGTAACGAAACTGACCGAAACGAACCTAAACATCACTATTGGGTCCAAAAAAGTGGATTGGGTGCGTTCGTTTCGTTTCTGGCCCGAATCGGAGCATCGTTTCGGTTCCGGCCAGAATCAGTGCATTAAATGCTACCGAGCATGGTTTTTTGCACAGTAACGAAACTGACCGAAACGAACCTAAACATCACTATTGGGTCCAAAAAAGTGGATTGGGTGCGTTCGTTTCGTTTCTGGCCCGAATCGGAGCATCGTTTCGGTTCCGGCCAGAATCAGTGCATTAAATGCTACCGAGCATGGTTTTTTGCACAGTAACGAAACTGACCGAAACGAACCTAAACATCACTATTGGGTCCAAAAAAGTGGATTGGGTGCGTTCGTTTCGTTTCTGGCCCGAATCGGAGCATCGTTTCGGTTCCGGCCAGAATCAGTGCATTAAATGCTACCGAGCATGGTTTTTTGCACAGTAACGAAACTGACCGAAACGAACCTAAACATCACTATTGGGTCCAAAAAAGTGGATTGGGTGCGTTCGTTTCGTTTCTGGCCCGAATCGGAGCATCGTTTCGGTTCCGGCCAGAATCAGTGCATTAAATGCTACCGAGCATGGTTTTTTGCACAGTAACGAAACTGACCGAAACGAACCTAAACATCACTATTGGGTCCAAAAAAGTGGATTGGGTGCGTTCGTTTCGTTTCTGGCCCGAATCGGAGCATCGTTTCGGTTCCGGCCAGAATCAGTGCATTAAATGCTACCGAGCATGGTTTTTTGCACAGTAACGAAACTGACCGAAACGAACCTAAACATCACTATTGGGTCCAAAAAAGTGGATTGGGTGCGTTCGTTTCGTTTCTGGCCCGAATCGGAGCATCGTTTCGGTTCCGGCCAGAATCAGTGCATTAAATGCTACCGAGCATGGTTTTTTGCACAGTAACGAAACTGACCGAAACGAACCTAAACATCACTATTGGGTCCAAAAAAGTGGATTGGGTGCGTTCGTTTCGTTTCTGGCCCGAATCGGAGCATCGTTTCGGTTCCGGCCAGAATCAGTGCATTAAATGCTACCGAGCATGGTTTTTTGCACAGTAACGAAACTGACCGAAACGAACCTAAACATCACTATTGGGTCCAAAAAAGTGGATTGGGTGCGTTCGTTTCGTTTCTGGCCCGAATCGGAGCATCGTTTCGGTTCCGGCCAGAATCAGTGCATTAAATGCTACCGAGCATGGTTTTTTGCACAGTAACGAAACTGACCGAAACGAACCTAAACATCACTATTGGGTCCAAAAAAGTGGATTGGGTGAGTTCGTTTCGTTTATGGCCCGAATCGGAGCATTGTTTCGGTTCCGGCTTAATCGGGTCATTAAATGCTACCGAGCATGGTTTTTTGCACAGTAACGAAACTGACCGAAACGAACCTAAACATCACTATTGGGTCCAAAAAAGTAGATTGGGTGCGTTCGTTTCGTTTCTGGCCCGAATCGGAGCATCGTTTCGGTTCCGGCCAGAATCAGTGCATTAAATGCTACCGAGCATGGTTTTTTGCACAGTAACGAAACTGACCGAAACGAACCTAAACATCACTATTGGGTCCAAAAAAGTGGATTGGGTGCGTTCGTTTCGTTTCTTTCCCGAAACAGAGCATCGTTTCGGTTCCTGCCAGAATCAGTGCATTAAATGCTACCGAGCATGGTTTTTTGCACAGTAACGAAACTGACCGAAACGAACCTAAACATCACTATTGGGTCCAAAAAAGTGGATTGGGTGCGTTCGTTTCGTTTCTTTCCCGAAACAGAGCATCGTTTCGGTTCCGGCCAGAATCAGTGCATTAAATGCTACCGAGCATGGTTTTTTGCACAGTAACGAAACTGACCGAAACGACCTTAAACATCACTATTGGGTCCAAAAAAGTGAATTGGGTGCATTCGTTTCGTTTCTGGCCCGAATCAGTGCGTCGTTTTGGTTCCGGCCAGAATCGGGTCATTAAATGCTACCGAGCATGTTTTTTGCACAGTAACGAAACTGACCGAAACGAACCTAAACATCACTATTGGGTCCAAAAAAGTGGATTGGGTGCGTTCGTTTCATTTATGGCCCGAATCGGAGCATTGTTTCGGTTCCAGCCGGAATCGGGTCATTAAATGCTACCGAGCATGGTTTTTTGCACAGTAACGAAACTGACCGAAACGAACCTAAACATCACTATTGGGTCCAAAAAAGTGGATTGGGTGCGTTCGTTTCGTTTATGGCCCAAATTTTTTTGCACAGTGACGAAACTGACCGAAACGAACCTAAACATCACTATTGGGTCCAAAAAAGTGGATTGGGTGCGTTCGTTTCGTTTATGGCCCAAATTTTTTTGCACAGTGACGAAACTGACCGAAACGAACCTAAACATCACTATTGGGTCCAAAAAAGTGGATTGGGTGCGTTCGTTTCGTTTATGGCCCAAATTTTTTTGCACAGTGACGAAACTGACCGAAACGAACCTAAACATCACTATTGGGTCCAAAAAAGTGGATTGGGTGCGTTCGTTTCGTTTATGGCCCAAATTTTTTTGCACAGTGACGAAACTGACCGAAACGAACCTAAACATCACTATTGGGTCCAAAAAAGTGGATTGGGTGCGTTCGTTTCGTTTATGGCCCAAATTTTTTTGCACAGTGACGAAACTGACCGAAACGAACCTAAACATCACTATTGGGTCCAAAAAAGTGGATTGGGTGCGTTCGTTTCGTTTATGGCCCAAATTTTTTTGCACAGTGACGAAACTGACCGAAACGAACCTAAACATCACTATTGGGTCCAAAAAAGTGGATTGGGTGCGTTCGTTTCGTTTATGGCCCAAATTTTTTTGCACAGTGACGAAACTGACCGAAACGAACCTAAACATCACTATTGGGTCCAAAAAAGTGGATTGGGTGCGTTCGTTTCGTTTATGGCCCAAATTTTTTTGCACAGTGACGAAACTGACCGAAACGAACCTAAACATCACTATTGGGTCCAAAAAAGTGGATTGGGTGCGTTCGTTTCGTTTATGGCCCAAATTTTTTTGCACAGTGACGAAACTGACCGAAACGAACCTAAACATCACTATTGGGTCCAAAAAAGTGGATTGGGTGCGTTCGTTTCGTTTATGGCCCAAATTTTTTTGCACAGTGACGAAACTGACCGAAACGAACCTAAACATCACTATTGGGTCCAAAAAAGTGGATTGGGTGCGTTCGTTTCGTTTATGGCCCAAATTTTTTTGCACAGTGACGAAACTGACCGAAACGAACCTAAACATCACTATTGGGTCCAAAAAAGTGGATTGGGTGCGTTCGTTTCGTTTATGGCCCAAATTTTTTTGCACAGTGACGAAACTGACCGAAACGAACCTAAACATCACTATTGGGTCCAAAAAAGTGGATTGGGTGCGTTCGTTTCGTTTATGGCCCAAATTTTTTTGCACAGTGACGAAACTGACCGAAACGAACCTAAACATCACTATTGGGTCCAAAAAAGTGGATTGGGTGCGTTCGTTTCGTTTATGGCCCAAATTTTTTTGCACAGTGACGAAACTGACCGAAACGAACCTAAACATCACTATTGGGTCCAAAAAAGTGGATTGGGTGCGTTCGTTTCGTTTATGGCCCAAATTTTTTTGCACAGTGACGAAACTGACCGAAACGAACCTAAACATCACTATTGGGTCCAAAAAAGTGGATTGGGTGCGTTCGTTTCGTTTATGGCCCAAATTTTTTTGCACAGTGACGAAACTGACCGAAACGAACCTAAACATCACTATTGGGTCCAAAAAAGTGGATTGGGTGCGTTCGTTTCGTTTATGGCCCAAATTTTTTTGCACAGTGACGAAACTGACCGAAACGAACCTAAACATCACTATTGGGTCCAAAAAAGTGGATTGGGTGCGTTCGTTTCGTTTATGGCCCAAATTTTTTTGCACAGTGACGAAACTGACCGAAACGAACCTAAACATCACTATTGGGTCCAAAAAAGTGGATTGGGTGCGTTCGTTTCGTTTATGGCCCAAATTTTTTTGCACAGTGACGAAACTGACCGAAACGAACCTAAACATCACTATTGGGTCCAAAAAAGTGGATTGGGTGCGTTCGTTTCGTTTATGGCCCAAATTTTTTTGCACAGTGACGAAACTGACCGAAACGAACCTAAACATCACTATTGGGTCCAAAAAAGTGGATTGGGTGCGTTCGTTTCGTTTATGGCCCAAATTTTTTTGCACAGTGACGAAACTGACCGAAACGAACCTAAACATCACTATTGGGTCCAAAAAAGTGGATTGGGTGCGTTCGTTTCGTTTATGGCCCAAATTTTTTTGCACAGTGACGAAACTGACCGAAACGAACCTAAACATCACTATTGGGTCCAAAAAAGTGGATTGGGTGCGTTCGTTTCGTTTATGGCCCAAATTTTTTTGCACAGTGACGAAACTGACCGAAACGAACCTAAACATCACTATTGGGTCCAAAAAAGTGGATTGGGTGCGTTCGTTTCGTTTATGGCCCAAATTTTTTTGCACAGTGACGAAACTGACCGAAACGAACCTAAACATCACTATTGGGTCCAAAAAAGTGGATTGGGTGCGTTCGTTTCGTTTATGGCCCAAATTTTTTTGCACAGTGACGAAACTGACCGAAACGAACCTAAACATCACTATTGGGTCCAAAAAAGTGGATTGGGTGCGTTCGTTTCGTTTATGGCCCAAATTTTTTTGCACAGTGACGAAACTGACCGAAACGAACCTAAACATCACTATTGGGTCCAAAAAAGTGGATTGGGTGCGTTCGTTTCGTTTATGGCCCAAATTTTTTTGCACAGTGACGAAACTGACCGAAACGAACCTAAACATCACTATTGGGTCCAAAAAAGTGGATTGGGTGCGTTCGTTTCGTTTATGGCCCAAATTTTTTTGCACAGTGACGAAACTGACCGAAACGAACCTAAACATCACTATTGGGTCCAAAAAAGTGGATTGGGTGCGTTCGTTTCGTTTATGGCCCAAATTTTTTTGCACAGTGACGAAACTGACCGAAACGAACCTAAACATCACTATTGGGTCCAAAAAAGTGGATTGGGTGCGTTCGTTTCGTTTATGGCCCAAATTTTTTTGCACAGTGACGAAACTGACCGAAACGAACCTAAACATCACTATTGGGTCCAAAAAAGTGGATTGGGTGCGTTCGTTTCGTTTATGGCCCAAATTTTTTTGCACAGTGACGAAACTGACCGAAACGAACCTAAACATCACTATTGGGTCCAAAAAAGTGGATTGGGTGCGTTCGTTTCGTTTATGGCCCAAATTTTTTTGCACAGTGACGAAACTGACCGAAACGAACCTAAACATCACTATTGGGTCCAAAAAAGTGGATTGGGTGCGTTCGTTTCGTTTATGGCCCAAATTTTTTTGCACAGTGACGAAACTGACCGAAACGAACCTAAACATCACTATTGGGTCCAAAAAAGTGGATTGGGTGCGTTCGTTTCGTTTATGGCCCAAATTTTTTTGCACAGTGACGAAACTGACCGAAACGAACCTAAACATCACTATTGGGTCCAAAAAAGTGGATTGGGTGCGTTCGTTTCGTTTATGGCCCAAATTTTTTTGCACAGTGACGAAACTGACCGAAACGAACCTAAACATCACTATTGGGTCCAAAAAAGTGGATTGGGTGCGTTCGTTTCGTTTATGGCCCAAATTTTTTTGCACAGTGACGAAACTGACCGAAACGAACCTAAACATCACTATTGGGTCCAAAAAAGTGGATTGGGTGCGTTCGTTTCGTTTATGGCCCAAATTTTTTTGCACAGTGACGAAACTGACCGAAACGAACCTAAACATCACTATTGGGTCCAAAAAAGTGGATTGGGTGCGTTCGTTTCGTTTATGGCCCAAATTTTTTTGCACAGTGACGAAACTGACCGAAACGAACCTAAACATCACTATTGGGTCCAAAAAAGTGGATTGGGTGCGTTCGTTTCGTTTATGGCCCAAATTTTTTTGCACAGTGACGAAACTGACCGAAACGAACCTAAACATCACTATTGGGTCCAAAAAAGTGGATTGGGTGCGTTCGTTTCGTTTCTGGCCCGAATCGGGGCATCGTTTCGGTTCCGGCCAAAATGAGTGCATTAAATGCTACCGAGCATGTTTTTTTTGCACAGTGACGAAACTGACCGAAACGAACCTAAACATCACTATTGGGTCCAAAAAAGAGGATTGGGTGCGTTCGTTTCGTTTCTGGCCCGAATCGGAGCATCGTTTCAGTTCCGGCCAGAATCAGTGCGTCGTTTTGGTTCCGGCCAGAATTGGGTCATTAAATGCTACCGAGCATGTTTTTTGCATAGTAACGAAACTGACCGAAACGAACCTAAACATCACTATTGGGTCCAAAAAAGTGGATTGGGTGCGTTCGTTTCGTTTATGGCCCAAATGCGTGCATCGTTTCGGTTCCGACCCGAATCGGGTCATTAAATGCTACCGAGCATGGTTTTTTGCACAGTAACGAAACTGACCGAAACGAACCTAAACATCACTATTGGGTCCAAAAAAGTGGATTGGGTGCGTTCGTTTCGTTTCTGGCCCGAATCGGTGCGTCGTTTCGGTTCCGGCCGGAATCGGGTCATTAAATGCTACCGAGCATGGTTTTTTGCACAGTAACGAAACTGACCAAAACGAACCTAATCATCACTATTGGGTCCAAAAAAGTGGATTGGATGCGTTCGTTTCGTTTCTGGCCCGAATCGGTGTATCGTTTCTGTTCCGGCCGGAATCGGGTCATTAAATGCTACCGAGCATGGTCTTTTGCACAGTAACGAAACTGACCGAAACGAACCTAAACATCACTATTGGGTCCAAAAAAGTGGATTGGGTGCGTTCGTTTCGTTTCTGGCCCGAATCGGAGCATCGTTTCGGTTCCGGCCAGAATCAGTGCATTAAATGCTACCGAGCATGGTTTTTTGCACAGTAACGAAACTGACCGAAACGAACCTAAACATCACTATTGGGTCCAAAAAAGTGGATTGGGTGCGTTCGTTTCGTTTCTGGCCCGAATCGGAGCATCGTTTCGGTTCCGGCCAGAATCAGTGCATTAAATGCTACCGAGCATGGTTTTTTGCACAGTAACGAAACTGACCGAAACGAACCTAAACATCACTATTGGGTCCAAAAAAGTGGATTGGGTGCGTTCGTTTCGTTTCTGGCCCGAATCGGAGCATCGTTTCGGTTCCGGCCAGAATCAGTGCATTAAATGCTACCGAGCATGGTTTTTTGCACAGTAACGAAACTGACCGAAACGAACCTAAACATCACTATTGGGTCCAAAAAAGTGGATTGGGTGCGTTCGTTTCGTTTCTGGCCCGAATCGGAGCATCGTTTCGGTTCCGGCCAGAATCAGTGCATTAAATGCTACCGAGCATGGTTTTTTGCACAGTAACGAAACTGACCGAAACGAACCTAAACATCACTATTGGGTCCAAAAAAGTGGATTGGGTGCGTTCGTTTCGTTTCTGGCCCGAATCGGAGCATCGTTTCGGTTCCGGCCAGAATCAGTGCATTAAATGCTACCGAGCATGGTTTTTTGCACAGTAACGAAACTGACCGAAACGAACCTAAACATCACTATTGGGTCCAAAAAAGTGGATTGGGTGCGTTCGTTTCGTTTCTGGCCCGAATCGGAGCATCGTTTCGGTTCCGGCCAGAATCAGTGCATTAAATGCTACCGAGCATGGTTTTTTGCACAGTAACGAAACTGACCGAAACGAACCTAAACATCACTATTGGGTCCAAAAAAGTGGATTGGGTGCGTTCGTTTCGTTTCTGGCCCGAATCGGAGCATCGTTTCGGTTCCGGCCAGAATCAGTGCATTAAATGCTACCGAGCATGGTTTTTTGCACAGTAACGAAACTGACCGAAACGAACCTAAACATCACTATTGGGTCCAAAAAAGTGGATTGGGTGCGTTCGTTTCGTTTCTGGCCCGAATCGGAGCATCGTTTCGGTTCCGGCCAGAATCAGTGCATTAAATGCTACCGAGCATGGTTTTTTGCACAGTAACGAAACTGACCGAAACGAACCTAAACATCACTATTGGGTCCAAAAAAGTGGATTGGGTGCGTTCGTTTCGTTTCTGGCCCGAATCGGAGCATCGTTTCGGTTTCGGCTTGAATCAGTGAATTAAATGCTACCGAGCATGGTTTCTGGCACAGTAACGAAACTGACCGAAACGAACCTAAACATCACTATTGGGTCGAAAAAAGTGAATTAGGTACATTCGTTTCGTTTCTGGCCCGAATCGGAGCATCGTTTCGGTTCCGGCCAGAATAAGTGCATTAAATGCTACCGAGCATGGGTTTTTGCATAGTGACGAAACTAACCGAAACTAATCTAAACATCTTCGGTTCCGGCCGGAATCGGGTCATTAAATGCTACCGAGCAAGGTTTTTTGCATAGTGACGAAACTAACCGAAACTAATCTAAACATCTTCGGTTCCGGCCGGAATCGGGTCATTAAATGCTACCGAGCAAGGTTTTTTGCATAGTGACGAAACTAACCGAAACTAATCTAAACATCTTCGGTTCCGGCCGGAATCGGGTCATTAAATGCTACCGAGCAAGGTTTTTTGCATAGTGACGAAACTAACCGAAACTAATCTAAACATCTTCGGTTCCGGCCGGAATCGGGTCATTAAATGCTACCGAGCAAGGTTTTTTGCATAGTGACGAAACTAACCGAAACTAATCTAAACATCTTCGGTTCCGGCCGGAATCGGGTCATTAAATGCTACCGAGCAAGGTTTTTTGCATAGTGACGAAACTAACCGAAACTAATCTAAACATCTTCGGTTCCGGCCGGAATCGGGTCATTAAATGCTACCGAGCAAGGTTTTTTGCATAGTGACGAAACTAACCGAAACTAATCTAAACATCTTCGGTTCCGGCCGGAATCGGGTCATTAAATGCTACCGAGCAAGGTTTTTTGCATAGTGACGAAACTAACCGAAACTAATCTAAACATCTTCGGTTCCGGCCGGAATCGGGTCATTAAATGCTACCGAGCAAGGTTTTTTGCATAGTGACGAAACTAACCGAAACTAATCTAAACATCTTCGGTTCCGGCCGGAATCGGGTCATTAAATGCTACCGAGCAAGGTTTTTTGCATAGTGACGAAACTAACCGAAACTAATCTAAACATCTTCGGTTCCGGCCGGAATCGGGTCATTAAATGCTACCGAGCAAGGTTTTTTGCATAGTGACGAAACTAACCGAAACTAATCTAAACATCTTCGGTTCCGGCCGGAATCGGGTCATTAAATGCTACCGAGCAAGGTTTTTTGCATAGTGACGAAACTAACCGAAACTAATCTAAACATCTTCGGTTCCGGCCGGAATCGGGTCATTAAATGCTACCGAGCAAGGTTTTTTGCATAGTGACGAAACTAACCGAAACTAATCTAAACATCTTCGGTTCCGGCCGGAATCGGGTCATTAAATGCTACCGAGCAAGGTTTTTTGCATAGTGACGAAACTAACCGAAACTAATCTAAACATCTTCGGTTCCGGCCGGAATCGGGTCATTAAATGCTACCGAGCAAGGTTTTTTGCATAGTGACGAAACTAACCGAAACTAATCTAAACATCTTCGGTTCCGGCCGGAATCGGGTCATTAAATGCTACCGAGCAAGGTTTTTTGCATAGTGACGAAACTAACCGAAACTAATCTAAACATCTTCGGTTCCGGCCGGAATCGGGTCATTAAATGCTACCGAGCAAGGTTTTTTGCATAGTGACGAAACTAACCGAAACTAATCTAAACATCTTCGGTTCCGGCCGGAATCGGGTCATTAAATGCTACCGAGCAAGGTTTTTTGCATAGTGACGAAACTAACCGAAACTAATCTAAACATCTTCGGTTCCGGCCGGAATCGGGTCATTAAATGCTACCGAGCAAGGTTTTTTGCATAGTGACGAAACTAACCGAAACTAATCTAAACATCTTCGGTTCCGGCCGGAATCGGGTCATTAAATGCTACCGAGCAAGGTTTTTTGCATAGTGACGAAACTAACCGAAACTAATCTAAACATCTTCGGTTCCGGCCGGAATCGGGTCATTAAATGCTACCGAGCAAGGTTTTTTGCATAGTGACGAAACTAACCGAAACTAATCTAAACATCTTCGGTTCCGGCCGGAATCGGGTCATTAAATGCTACCGAGCAAGGTTTTTTGCATAGTGACGAAACTAACCGAAACTAATCTAAACATCTTCGGTTCCGGCCGGAATCGGGTCATTAAATGCTACCGAGCAAGGTTTTTTGCATAGTGACGAAACTAACCGAAACTAATCTAAACATCACTATTGGGTCCAAAAAAGGGGATTGGGTGAGTTTGTTTTGTTTCTGCCCTGAATTGGTGCGTTGTTTCGGTTCCGGCCGGAATCGGGTCATTAAATGCTACCGAGCATGGTTTTTTGCATAGTGACGAAACTAACCGAAACTAATCTAAACATCACTATTGGGTCCCAAAAAGTGGATTGGGTGCGTTCGTTTCGTTTCTGGCCCGAATCGGAGTATCGCTTCGGTTCCGGCCGGAATCGGGTCGTTAAATGCTACCGAGCATGTTTTTTTTTCCACAGTAACGAAACTGACCGAAACGAACCTAAACATCACTATTGGGTCCAAAAAACTGGATTGGGAGTGTTCGTTTCGTTTCTGGCCCGAATCGGAGCTTCATTTCGGTTCCGGCCGGAATCGGGTCATTAAATGCTACCGAGCATGGTTTTTTGCACAGTAAAGACATACCAAAACAAACCTAAACATCACTATTCGGTCCAAAAAAGTGGATTGGGTGCGTTCGTTTCATTTCTGGCCCAAATCGGTGCATCGTTTCGGTTCCGGCCGGAATTGGGTCAATAAATGCTACCGAGCATGGTTTTTTGCACAGTAACGAAACTGACCGAAACGAACCTAAACATCACTATTGGGTCCAAAAAAGTGGATTGGGTGCATTCGTTTCGTTTCTGGGCCGAATCGGAGCATCATTTCGGTTCCGGCCAGAATTAGTGCTTTAAATGCTACCGAGCATGGTTTTTTGCACAGTAACGAAACTGACCGAAACGAACCTAAACAACACTATTGGGTCCAAAAAAGTGGATTGGGTGCGTTCGTTTCGTTTCTGGCCCGAATCGGAGCATCGTTTCGGTTCCGGCCAGAATCAGTGCATTAAATGCTACCGAGCATGGTTTTTTGCACAGTAACGAAACTGACCGAAACGAACCTAAACATCACTATTGGGTCCAAAAAAGTGGATTGGGTGCGTTCGTTTCGTTTCTGGCTCGAATCGGTGCATCGTTTCGGTTCCGACCCGAATCGGGTCATTAAATGCTACCGAGCATGGTTTTTTGCACAGTAACGAAACTGACCGAAACGAACCTAAACATCACTATTGGGTCCAAAAAAGTGGATTGGGTGCGTTCGTTTCGTTTCTGGCCCGAATCAGAGCATCGTTTCGGTTCCGGCCAGAATCAGTGCATTAAATGCTACCGAGCATGGTTTTTTGCACAGTAACGAAACTGACCGAAACGAACCTAAACATCACTATTGGGTCCAAAAAAGTGGATTGGGTGCGTTCGTTTCGTTTCTGGCCCGAATCAGAGCATCGTTTCGGTTCCGGCCAGAATCAGTGCATTAAATGCTACCGAGCATGGTTTTTTGCACAGTAACGAAACTGACCGAAACGAACCTAAACATCACTATTGGGTCCAAAAAAGTGGATTGGGTGCGTTCGTTTCGTTTCTGGCCCGAATCAGAGCATCGTTTCGGTTCCGGCCAGAATCAGTGCATTAAATGCTACCGAGCATGGTTTTTTGCACAGTAACGAAACTGACCGAAACGAACCTAAACATCACTATTGGGTCCAAAAAAGTGGATTGGGTGCGTTCGTTTCGTTTCTGGCCCGAATCAGAGCATCGTTTCGGTTCCGGCCAGAATCAGTGCATTAAATGCTACCGAGCATGGTTTTTTGCACAGTAACGAAACTGACCGAAACGAACCTAAACATCACTATTGGGTCCAAAAAAGTGGATTGGGTGCGTTCGTTTCGTTTCTGGCCCGAATCAGAGCATCGTTTCGGTTCCGGCCAGAATCAGTGCATTAAATGCTACCGAGCATGGTTTTTTGCACAGTAACGAAACTGACCGAAACGAACCTAAACATCACTATTGGGTCCAAAAAAGTGGATTGGGTGCGTTCGTTTCGTTTCTGGCCCGAATCAGAGCATCGTTTCGGTTCCGGCCAGAATCAGTGCATTAAATGCTACCGAGCATGGTTTTTTGCACAGTAACGAAACTGACCGAAACGAACCTAAACATCACTATTGGGTCCAAAAAAGTGGATTGGGTGCGTTCGTTTCGTTTCTGGCCCGAATCAGAGCATCGTTTCGGTTCCGGCCAGAATCAGTGCATTAAATGCTACCGAGCATGGTTTTTTGCACAGTAACGAAACTGACCGAAACGAACCTAAACATCACTATTGGGTCCAAAAAAGTGGATTGGGTGCGTTCGTTTCGTTTCTGGCCCGAATCAGAGCATCGTTTCGGTTCCGGCCAGAATCAGTGCATTAAATGCTACCGAGCATGGTTTTTTGCACAGTAACGAAACTGACCGAAACGAACCTAAACATCACTATTGGGTCCAAAAAAGTGGATTGGGTGCGTTCGTTTCGTTTCTGGCCCGAATCAGAGCATCGTTTCGGTTCCGGCCAGAATCAGTGCATTAAATGCTACCGAGCATGGTTTTTTGCACAGTAACGAAACTGACCGAAACGAACCTAAACATCACTATTGGGTCCAAAAAAGTGGATTGGGTGCGTTCGTTTCGTTTCTGGCCCGAATCAGAGCATCGTTTCGGTTCCGGCCAGAATCAGTGCATTAAATGCTACCGAGCATGGTTTTTTGCACAGTAACGAAACTGACCGAAACGAACCTAAACATCACTATTGGGTCCAAAAAAGTGGATTGGGTGCGTTCGTTTCGTTTCTGGCCCGAATCAGAGCATCGTTTCGGTTCCGGCCAGAATCAGTGCATTAAATGCTACCGAGCATGGTTTTTTGCACAGTAACGAAACTGACCGAAACGAACCTAAACATCACTATTGGGTCCAAAAAAGTGGATTGGGTGCGTTCGTTTCGTTTCTGGCCCGAATCAGAGCATCGTTTCGGTTCCGGCCAGAATCAGTGCATTAAATGCTACCGAGCATGGTTTTTTGCACAGTAACGAAACTGACCGAAACGAACCTAAACATCACTATTGGGTCCAAAAAAGTGGATTGGGTGCGTTCGTTTCGTTTCTGGCCCGAATCAGAGCATCGTTTCGGTTCCGGCCAGAATCAGTGCATTAAATGCTACCGAGCATGGTTTTTTGCACAGTAACGAAACTGACCGAAACGAACCTAAACATCACTATTGGGTCCAAAAAAGTGGATTGGGTGCGTTCGTTTCGTTTCTGGCCCGAATCAGAGCATCGTTTCGGTTCCGGCCAGAATCAGTGCATTAAATGCTACCGAGCATGGTTTTTTGCACAGTAACGAAACTGACCGAAACGAACCTAAACATCACTATTGGGTCCAAAAAAGTGGATTGGGTGCGTTCGTTTCGTTTCTGGCCCGAATCAGAGCATCGTTTCGGTTCCGGCCAGAATCAGTGCATTAAATGCTACCGAGCATGGTTTTTTGCACAGTAACGAAACTGACCGAAACGAACCTAAACATCACTATTGGGTCCAAAAAAGTGGATTGGGTGCGTTCGTTTCGTTTCTGGCCCGAATCAGAGCATCGTTTCGGTTCCGGCCAGAATCAGTGCATTAAATGCTACCGAGCATGGTTTTTTGCACAGTAACGAAACTGACCGAAACGAACCTAAACATCACTATTGGGTCCAAAAAAGTGGATTGGGTGCGTTCGTTTCGTTTCTGGCCCGAATCAGAGCATCGTTTCGGTTCCGGCCAGAATCAGTGCATTAAATGCTACCGAGCATGGTTTTTTGCACAGTAACGAAACTGACCGAAACGAACCTAAACATCACTATTGGGTCCAAAAAAGTGGATTGGGTGCGTTCGTTTCGTTTCTGGCCCGAATCAGAGCATCGTTTCGGTTCCGGCCAGAATCAGTGCATTAAATGCTACCGAGCATGGTTTTTTGCACAGTAACGAAACTGACCGAAACGAACCTAAACATCACTATTGGGTCCAAAAAAGTGGATTGGGTGCGTTCGTTTCGTTTCTGGCCCGAATCAGAGCATCGTTTCGGTTCCGGCCAGAATCAGTGCATTAAATGCTACCGAGCATGGTTTTTTGCACAGTAACGAAACTGACCGAAACGAACCTAAACATCACTATTGGGTCCAAAAAAGTGGATTGGGTGCGTTCGTTTCGTTTCTGGCCCGAATCAGAGCATCGTTTCGGTTCCGGCCAGAATCAGTGCATTAAATGCTACCGAGCATGGTTTTTTGCACAGTAACGAAACTGACCGAAACGAACCTAAACATCACTATTGGGTCCAAAAAAGTGGATTGGGTGC
Source organism: Echinochloa crus-galli (assembly GCA_900205405.1). Lineage (NCBI taxonomy): Eukaryota > Viridiplantae > Streptophyta > Magnoliopsida > Poales > Poaceae > Echinochloa > Echinochloa crus-galli. The sequence continues at coordinate 249,724 of OAMR01000797.1, forward strand.
GTTCGTTTCGTTTCTGGCCCGAATCAGAGCATCGTTTCGGTTCCGGCCAGAATCAGTGCATTAAATGCTACCGAGCATGGTTTTTTGCACAGTAACGAAACTGACCGAAACGAACCTAAACATCACTATTGGGTCCAAAAAAGTGGATTGGGTGCGTTCGTTTCGTTTCTGGCCCGAATCAGAGCATCGTTTCGGTTCCGGCCAGAATCAGTGCATTAAATGCTACCGAGCATGGTTTTTTGCACAGTAACGAAACTGACCGAAACGAACCTAAACATCACTATTGGGTCCAAAAAAGTGGATTGGGTGCGTTCGTTTCGTTTCTGGCCCGAATCAGAGCATCGTTTCGGTTCCGGCCAGAATCAGTGCATTAAATGCTACCGAGCATGGTTTTTTGCACAGTAACGAAACTGACCGAAACGAACCTAAACATCACTATTGGGTCCAAAAAAGTGGATTGGGTGCGTTCGTTTCGTTTCTGGCCCGAATCAGAGCATCGTTTCGGTTCCGGCCAGAATCAGTGCATTAAATGCTACCGAGCATGGTTTTTTGCACAGTAACGAAACTGACCGAAACGAACCTAAACATCACTATTGGGTCCAAAAAAGTGGATTGGGTGCGTTCGTTTCGTTTCTGGCTCGAATCGGTGCATCGTTTCGGTTCCGACCCGAATCGGGTCATTAAATGCTACCGAGCATGGTTTTTTGCACAGTAACGAAACTGACCGAAACGAACCTAAACATCACTATTGGGTCCAAAAAAGTGGATTGGGTGCGTTCGTTTCGTTTCTGGCTCGAATCGGTGCATCGTTTCGGTTCCGACCCGAATCGGGTCATTAAATGCTACCGAGCATGGTTTTTTGCACAGTAACGAAACTGACCGAAACGAACCTAAACATCACTATTGGGTCCAAAAAAGTGGATTGGGTGCGTTCGTTTCGTTTCTGGCTCGAATCGGTGCATCGTTTCGGTTCCGACCCGAATCGGGTCATTAAATGCTACCGAGCATGGTTTTTTGCACAGTAACGAAACTGACCGAAACGAACCTAAACATCACTATTGGGTCCAAAAAAGTGGATTGGGTGCGTTCGTTTCGTTTCTGGCTCGAATCGGTGCATCGTTTCGGTTCCGACCCGAATCGGGTCATTAAATGCTACCGAGCATGGTTTTTTGCACAGTAACGAAACTGACCGAAACGAACCTAAACATCACTATTGGGTCCAAAAAAGTGGATTGGGTGCGTTCGTTTCGTTTCTGGCTCGAATCGGTGCATCGTTTCGGTTCCGACCCGAATCGGGTCATTAAATGCTACCGAGCATGGTCTTTTGCACAGTAACGAAACTGACCGAAACGGCCCTAAACATCACTATTGGGTCCAAAAAAGTGGATTGGGTGAGTTCGTTTCGTTTCCGCCCTGAATTGGTGCGTTGTTTCGGTTCCGGCCGGAATCGGGTCATTAAATACTACCGAGCATGGTTTTTTGCACAGTAAAGAAATACCAAAATAAACCTAAACATCACTATTCGTTTCAAAAAAGTGGATTGGGTGCGTTCATTTCGTTTATGGCCCGAATTGGTGCATCGTTTCGGTTCCGGCCGGAATGAGTGCATTAAATGCTACCAAGCATGGTTTTTTGCACAGTAACGAAACTGACCGAAACAAACCTAAACATCACTATTGGGTCCAAAAAAGTGGATTGGGTGCGTTCGTTTCGTTTCTGGCTCGAATCGGTGCATCGTTTCGGTTCCGACCCGAATCGGGTCATTAAATGCTACCGAGCATGGTTTTTTGCACAGTAACGAAACTGACCGAAACGAACCTAAACATCACTATTGGGTCCAAAAAAGTGGATTGGGTGCGTTCGTTTCGTTTCTGGCTCGAATCGGTGCATCGTTTCGGTTCCGACCCGAATCGGGTCATTAAATGCTACCGAGCATGGTTTTTTGCACAGTAACGAAACTGACCGAAACGAACCTAAACATCACTATTGGGTCCCAAAAAGTGGATTGGGTGCGTTCGTTTCGTTTCTGGCCCGAATCGGAGCATCGCTTCGGTTCCGGCCGGAATCGGGTCGTTAAATGCTACCGAGCATGTTTTTTTCCACAGTAACGAAACTGACCGAAACGAACCTAAACATCACTATTGGGTCCAAAAAAGTGGATTGGGAGTGTTCGTTTCGTTTCTGGCCCGAATCGGAGCTTCATTTCGGTTCCGGCAGGAATCAGGTCATTAAATGCTACCGAGCATGGTTTTTTGCACAGTAAAGAATACCAAAACAAACCTAAACATCACTATTCGGTCCAAAAAAGTGGATTGGGTGCGTGATAGAGCTGAAGTGCCCGATCTTTCGGTGAGTGGAGATAAATTCGACTTGGTGGAAGTTGACCCTCACGATCCGACTACGACGAGCGAACCCGAAGCGCCAATGCAATCGCTGAACCAACTACCTGTGGTTACCGACCTTGCTGGTGCAAGATCCTGGTTCTTCTCTGGCGGAGCTACCTGTGTACTCAAAACACGTTGCGCAACAAGACTTTCGTACCTGTCGGCGTCATCCGGGTTGACATGTACCTCCGTATTGGCTGCATGGTCAGTGTCCTCAGAATCACTCTCAGATGAGTACTCACCATTGTCACGGATGAGCAACGTACGCTTGCAGCGGCTACTGAGTACATAAAGAGGGGCGTCCTAGGGTTGGGGCGACAAGAGGTGGGGCGCCCCCAACTTGGGCTTAAGGCCCAACAAAATTGTCGACGCAACACTTTGGCAGATTCTGGACGTCAACTTGTTTCGACGATTCCCGTTGACTCCGGACGAATTTGGGCATGAGACCGGTGCCATTGGAAACTCCTTGAAATTAGCTTTCCATCCATATAAAGAACATCCCTATGCATCAAGGCAGTTGAGGAAACATGAGCAGA
>OAMR01000797.1:257261-270745 GCA_900205405.1 Echinochloa crus-galli
GGTTTCAACCGCAACAACTACTCAGGCAACCATGGAGCAAGCAGCAGTTTTGGCAACAGAAGCAACAACTACAACAACTCTGGCAGCAGAAACAACTATGCAGGACAGGGAAACTCAAACTGGAGCCCGAACAACACGCCCAGAGCTGGCGGAGGAATCCCAGTAGTTTGCTTTGCTTGTGGGAAGCCCAGGCACAAGTCTTTCAACTGCCCTGAGAAGAAGAACAAGCAGACCCCAGCAAAGACACCGGCACCTGGTGGACAAGACAGACAGCCAGTTTCGGCTCAGAAAGGACGCCTCAACCACTTGACAGAGGAGGAGGCCGAAGACACTCCCGACGCCGTACCCGGTGAGTTTCTAGTAACCGGCATTCCCGCTTAGATACTGTTTGATTCTGATGCAACTAGATCGGATACTTCTTCCAAGTTTGCGAAAGAGTTAGTGCTGAGAGAGGAAGTACCTCACATTTTCGAGCCTTAGGTAATCACATATAAGGTTGCTTTCTACATGCCCCCTTTGCTCTTAGGCAAATTTCAAATTAATTAAAAATATTTTGAAGTGCTAAGGACCAAATAGTTGTACTTTGAATACTTATTGAACTTTGCTATTCTGCATTCGTTATTTGCTACTCCTTGCTACATATTGTGCCTTCCTAAAGCTCCACATATTCCACGGTCGAGTCGGCAAACGAGCGGTTCAATCAGCTCGATCTAGCGCAGACGGCCACTAAGACCACGCTCGACGCTATTGTGGCCCGCCTCGATGGTATGAATACACTGATCACAGAGTTACAGAAGGATTACGGTGGTGACACGGAGCAGGATGATGGGAACCGCCGAGGCCGAGGCCGCGCCCGCCGTGTGGTACAACCCCCCGGTAATGATTCATTTGCTAAGATTAAATTTAAAATTCCATCTTTTAATGGCAAATATGATCCGGGTGCATATCTTGATTGGGAATTAGAGGTCGAACAGAAATTTGCATGCCATGATATTCCTGCTAATTCTCAAGTGAAGGCTGCTATTAGTGAATTTACTGATTTTGCTTTAATTTGGTGGTATGAATATAAACAAGCACATCCGACAACCACTCCCACCAAGATGGAATTTTAAATTTAATCTTAGCAAATGAATCATTACCGGGGGGTTGTACCACACGGCGGGCGCGGCCTCGGCCTCGGCGGTTCCCATCATCCTGCTCCGTGTCACCACCGTAATCCTTCTGTAACTCTGTGATCAGTGTATTCATACCATCGAGGCGGGCCACAATAGCGTCGAGCGTGGTCTTAGTGGCCGTCTGCGCGAGATCGAGCTGATTGAACCGCTCGTTTGCCGACTCGACCGTGGAATCAAGTCGTTCATGCACCGTTTTCATGTCCGCGACAAGTCCATCAACCTGAGTTTGCATATCCTGCCCCTGTGGATCCTTCGTGTCGTCGTCACCTGCCATGGTTAGCGCAAGACAAAAACAGCGGCAACAAAGGTATAGCGGCTCAGAAGACGCTCACTACAGTGCTGTTATCAAATTCTTATCCGTTCTTACCAAGCACACAGGGGGCGAGCTGCAACCAACAAGTAGTACCGGCGAGAGATTGGAGGAGCGATTGCCTGAAGAAACAAAGTCTGCACGCCGTAGAACTATGTGGAGCTTTGGGAAGGCACAATATGTAGCAAGGAGTAGCAAATAACGAATGCAGAGGAGCAAAGTTCAATAAGTATTCAAAGTACAAGTCACAATTGCTGGCTAAGACGTATCCTAGGCGTAGCAGAACAAGTTGGACAAGAAACAAAGGATAAAAGCGCACAGAACCAGCAAACAGCACTTGCTATGCAATCGTTTTTAATCTTTTCAGGATTTCCCTCGGGAACTGAGCAAGGGCTAAGAGACTCACGGATGTAACCCTTGTCAAGCAACGCCTGTACCTGGCGCTGGATCTCCTTGGTCTCATCCGGATTGGTACGGTATGGGGCGCGGTTCGGAAGCTGCGCGCCGGGAATGAGATCGATCTGGTGCTCAATGCCACGGAGCGGTGGAATTCCCGGTGGCAAGTCTTTGGGAAAGACATCAGCATACTCCAGCAAAAGATTAGCAACCGCAGGGGGAATATCCAAAGACGGTGTATCATCAAGTGAAACAAGCATACCGGAGCATACAAGTGCATAGCAGGGTAAACGAGCAGCGTGAATATCAACAAAATCAGCACGTGTAGCAAGTAAAACAGGAGTATTCAACTTGATTTCAGATTTAACAGATGTCGATGGTGGTGGTTCAAGTTGTTTAGCATTCTTAGCAGCTCGAGCAAGATCATCTTTAAGAATTTGTTCAGGTGTCATAGGATGTATGAGTACTTTCTGACCCTTAAACATGAAAGAATAATGATTCGAGCGACCATGATGCAAGCTATCAGTATCATATTGCCAAGGACGACCAAGTAACAAGGAACATGCCTCCATGGGAACAACATCACAATCAACAAAATCAGAATAAGCACCCATGGAAAAGTGAACACGAACCGACTGTGTTACTTTAATTTTCCCACCATCATTAAGTTATGGTTTTCTGGAGAGGCACGACAGCAGCGGCTAGGGTTACTTCCTCCTAGCGTCCGGCAAAAGCAAGCAATAGGTATTCGCCAGATGAACAAGGACCAGGGCGAGCCAGCACATTACTTTGACTTGCCCGCTAGCCGCCTTTGTGTAAACTCTCGCTGTGCAAGCCCTAGATAGGTTGCAAACCGCTTTGATCCGCCTTTGCATCGCATACTTGGTCCTTGTTCATCTGGCGAATACCTATTGCTTGCTTTTGCCGGACGCTAGGAGGAAGTAACCCTAGCCGCTGCTGTCGTGCCTCTCCAGAAAACCATAACTTGAGGTACCTTCGATAAAACGGGCATAACTTTTCGCTCGGTGCTCCGTTTTGGCTCAATTTTTTACAGCAGGTTCGTGACTCCATTGTGAGGGGACCCAAACTGGCTCCCTGTTTGCCCGGTCAAAAAATTCAAAAAAAATCGGGAAGATAAAGAAAAAAATTGATCAAGTCGTTTTCAGTTTTTCAGGAAACGTTCCTGATTTTCTGTAGACCGCATCCTTGCTCCAAAAAAGTTGCAAATTTGTGTGGTTGGAGCTTTTGATATCCTTGTTCGGAGAAAAATATAAAAAAATAGTTGAAAAAATAAAAAATTCGTGATTCCTACTAGTCAGGAGGGAAATTGAGGGAAATCCTGAAAAGATTAAAAACGATTGCATAGCAAGTGCTGTTTGCTGGTTCTGTGCGCTTTTATCCTTTGTTTCTTGTCCAACTTGTTCTGCTACGCCTAGGATACGTCTTAGCCAGCAATTGTGACTTGTACTTTGAATACTTATTGAACTTTGCTCCTCTGCATTCGTTATTTGCTACTCCTTGCTACATATTGTGCCTTCCCAAAGCTCCACATAGTTCTACGGCGTGCAGACTTTGTTTCTTCAGGCAATCGCTCCTCCAATCTCTCGCCGGTACTACTTGTTGGTTGCAGCTCGCCCCCTGTGTGCTTGGTAAGAACGGATAAGAATTTGATAACAGCACTGTAGTGAGCGTCTTCTGAGCCGCTATACCTTTGTTGCCGCTGTTTTTGTCTTGCGCTAACCATGGCAGGTGACGACGACACGAAGGATCCACAGGGGCAGGATATGCAAACTCAGGTTGATGGACTTGTCGCGGACATGAAAACGGTGCATGAACGACTTGATTCCACGGTCGAGTCGGCAAACGAGCGGTTCAATCAGCTCGATCTCGCGCAGACGGCCACTAAGACCACGCTCGACGCTATTGTGGCCCGCCTCGATGGTATGAATACACTGATCACAGAGTTACAGAAGGATTACGGTGGTGACACGGAGCAGGATGATGGGAACCGCCGAGGCCGAGGCCGCGCCCGCCGTGTGGTACAACCCCCGGTAATGATTCATTTGCTAAGATTAAATTTAAAATTCCATCTTTTAATGGCAAATATGATCCGGGTGCATATCTTGATTGGGAATTAGAGGTCGAACAGAAATTTGCATGCCATGATATTCCTGCTAATTCTCAAGTGAAGGCTGCTATTAGTGAATTTACTGATTTTGCTTTAATTTGGTGGTATGAATATAAACAAGCACATCCGACAACCACTCCCACCAGTAATGTGGTGGCTCGACTTGTTGTATGGCTATGGTGGATGGGATAGCGGCGGAAAAAAACGAATCACGGCAGCGGGCGGTTGGACTACCACGACACGAATACGATCTAAACCAGCAACAAGACTCGACCACGAACACAAACTCAACAAAGCGACCCTGAAACGAAACTGCAAAAGGCTAAAAGGGGTACTAGGACAGCGGAAAATGATGACACAAATATTTTTTTTTATAGGGCAATTTTCTGGACTATAGGTAATGGAAACAAAACACTCGAGAAACTCACCGATCAACCTGGAAAGCTGATACCACTTGATAGAGCTGAAGTGCCCGATCTTTCGGTGAGTGGAGATAAATTCGACTTGGTGGAAGTTGACCCTCACGATCCGACTACGACGAGCGAACCCATAGCGCCAATGCAACCGCTGAACCAACTCCCTGTGGTTACCGAACTTGCGGTTGCAAGATCAGCCTGATCACGAAGATCGTTTCCTGTGTGCAATCGAAGAACGAACAAGAAAAAGAGGCGAGCAATCTTAATATCACTCGAAGGTGGAGTTCTGAATTACACGAGGACAGCGCTGATTTGCGCGTGTTCGCTAAAGCTAGATGTAAAACAAAACTCATATTTCTAGGATGGCGGCTACTGAGTACATAAAGAGGGGCGTCCTAGGGTTGGGGTGACCAGAGGTGGGGCGCCCCCAACTTGGGCTTAAGGCCCAACAAAATTGTCGACGCAACACTTTGGCAGATTCTGGACGCCAACTTGTTTCGACGATTCCCGTTGACTCCGGACGAATTTGGGCATGAGACTGATGCCATTGGAAACTCATTGAAATTAGCTTTCCATCCATATAAAGAACATCCAAAACGGACTCGGTATGTGGCCGGGGCGTCGTTTTTAATGCGTGCTGCTCCTGGACTCCGAACTGGACTCGAACTTGAGATCTTTTAGGCCTTCATTCTTCAGTAGTATGACGAAGTTAAATTCTCTTGCACGGGCCCTCGTGATTGGCCCAGGGTGTGGCGTCTGGAGTGTAGGAGAAGGTGCTGCTGGTGTATATGTACTCGTGTTGTAGGTGATGTCCTCATCAGACACGCACAGAACCACCGCCTCCGCCGCTCGTCGTCGACCACCGTCTCCGCCGCTCCTCCGTCGACGTGAACCCATCAGGTAGTTTCATCGTCTCTCCTCGGCCCTCCCAATCCAAGCCTCGCGCCAAATGATGCCCCGTAGCCCAACGCCGACGCTCGCCGGCGCGCCCGTCCGCCGGCCATCGCTGCGCGCCTCCTAGACCGCCCCACCCCCGGCTTGGACCCCCCAGGTGATCTCGCCGTCTCTCGTTGAAGCCTTAGGGCCAAACCCCATCCCAAATGGTGGCCGGGAGCTCGAGATTGAAGGAGCTCCGACGAGCCCTGCCGCGCGCAGTGGCGGCGTCGCCGCGTCCCCAGGTCGTCGACGACCCCTCCCCCAGATTTATTTTGAGCTGCCCGATCTGAATCCGGCGGCCCAGATCGAGTCATCCCCCGGGTCAATACCGGTCAGCCCTGCACATTTTGTTAAGGAACCCCTCGAGTACTGGAAAATCAACCCGCCGTCCATCCCTATTGAAAAATAATTACAAGTAGGTCCCAAACTTTTTGAATAACCCCCTGAGCTTCTTCGAATTAGAACCCGCCGTCCTGCCCTGGTATTTTTGCACGTTAGCCCTCGGGTTTTTAAGCATAATTATGTTTTGGCCCCTGAGTTTTTGCAAATAAGCCCCTGGAAACTTTTAAACTTCGCCAGCAAGTCCCTGAACCTTAGAAAAGCCATATCTTCTCCGTTTTAGCTCCGATTTAGGCGATTCTTGCGCTCACGTGTTCGTAGCGAAGTGTAGAATAGTTTCGCAGCCTTCTTTTGTTCTGGTTTCTACTGTTTGGTGTATTGTTCTTAGTTATTCTTGTTTGTTTGCTTGTATGTTTGTGCCGATGATTGTTGCGAGTAGAGGAACGCAATCAAGAGGATTCAAGAAGAGGAATTGAAGATCAAGACCGAAGACTAAAGTGTATAAATTGGATTGGAGGCAAGTCATAGCATGGACAATCCTTGCTACCTATTCACCCTTTAATCATTTATTTCATACATGCATGTGTCCAATTTGATGTACCTTAAGGTTGTACCTAGTTTTATTTATCCTGTCCTTGAATTACCTTGGGTTTTTGCATATGGGTAAAATCTTTGCTATGCGCAGCTACCGTCACCTTTACTATTACTGTTATTCTTGATTTAATGGTCCACTTCAACTTTAATGTTAAAATTTGCTTTTTAGCAACATGGTTAAGGGAACTACTTGTGTGTTTTGCCTGGCCCCAGTGTCTCTCCCTAAGGACTGGTTCGTAAAAGCGGCAACCTGGGAGCCTGTCGCCGCCGCCGGAACTATAATGGCTCTGGTCTTGGTTGAGTAGCTTGTACGTCTCTAGCTTGGCAGTGGTTACCGAGTGGCCTACGGCGTTGTGGGAGGTACGGCGCTGGGTGATCTCCGATTCCACCGAGGATGGTAGCCCCGTCGGCTAGGTCTCGTTAGACGAAGTCCCATGTGGGGGCCTTGGGCACCACACGTTGCGCCAGCCGGCTCGCGTAGCACCGTGCTCCGGACTGCCATTGACCCTCCTATGGTGCGCCCAGGGAGTCAGTCAATCTCGGTGCCTCGGAACTAATGCACCCTTGTTACCATAGTGGCTACTGACTTGTTAGGGTGTCTTGTGAAAAGCCTCGCCTCGTAGCGTCCTTATGTGATCACACCTCGGAAGTGTGGTTTAAGAGGTTTGGCCAGATGTGCGTGGTTGGGTGGAAAGTTCCTTTGAACTTTTACGCGACTGGTGGGTAAAGGGCGAAACCTCTGCAGAGTGTACAATCTATCATGATAGCCTTGCTCAATGTCATGAAACCTCTGAAGAGGCTTAGGTTCGATCGGAGGACGAATCTCTTCTTCCTCCATAAGGAATTGGGCATCTTCTTCTAGGAAAGGTTGCTCTAAGTCTATCAAGGATGTTGACATGACATCCTCTATAGGATCAGGATCGGGATCTGTCTCTATTGTCTTTAGTATCAGGATCGGGATCTGCCTCTATAGGTGTGTTGAAGGAGTAGAAACAAGAGACTGGGACAAGTTCTTCTCTGATCCTAGGCTCTACTAGCTGATGTGGTGCATTTTCTAGGATTTTCATGATTGGCCTACCAATAAAGATGGGATGTGTGGAGTCACTGGGTAGGTCAAAGATATGGAAATCCAGGAAAAGTTCAGGGTTGTTAATTTTAACGGGTATGACCTGCAAGATCCCTAAACAGTCGAGGATCCTTCCCGATGTGAACCTTAAATGTTTCTGAGATGAGGACCATGGTTCATCGGGAAGTTGAGCTCGCACCAAAGAGCTAGAGATTATGTTGATCCCGAGGCTCGGGTCATACCCAATTTCTTTGTCCATGCCCATGACCTCACAAAAGATTGTTCGGATTCTCTTGGGCATTTTAACGACCTCGGTCGAGGCTTCAGCCTCGTCTAGCCATTTCCGACTCTTGATGGCAGAGAGACGACCTAAGTACTCTCTTTGATATTCTAGTGCTTCCGTGTCAGGTGGTGGATCCTTTTGCTCTACACATTGTCCCCGTGGGAGACGTATGGCAAAGTCGATATCATCGAATAGACCATCGTCTAAATCATAAAGAGTGGTGTAGAGTGGAGGATAGGAGTCCAGGCTAGAGTAATGTTGTGGTTCGAATTGAGCATCGGGTTCTGTTGGAATGGAAGAGCTGATAGATTTTGATTGCTGGTGTACAGGCTCTTCAGGTTTAGGCTGCTTTTCTTCTTCATCAGGGAGTTCGTCATAGACTCCAGTTTAGGGAGTGTTGTCCAGGATACGCTCCAGGACTATCCTCGCTTCACTAGGAGTCAAATGAAAAAAATGACCCTTTTGAAACAGAGTTCAAGGAAGTGGCGTCTACGGGACAGAGGCCAAGGCTGAAGTGTTGTAAAACAACAGGTTCTGGTAGGCTTAGGTCTGGTCCAGATGCCAATATTTGCTTGAAACGAGCCCAAGCAGCTCCTAACGACTCTCCCTCTAATTGCTTAAAGGTAAGAAGTTTCTCTCTAAGGGTCTTCCAGCTTCCTTCCATAGTACCGACAGACAAAGAGTACCACTTCTTTGCTCCTCCCGTCAATGAGAAGGGGAATAGCTTCCATTTGAGTGTCTCTTGTGTCATGCCCGCAATGACGAGACACGAACAGAGTTGCTCAAACCCGCGCAAATGTGCGTATGGACTCTCGTCCTTCGTTCCTGAGAACGATTGCTCACGAACCATGGCTATGAAGCCGGGACGTAGCTCATAGCCGGGTGTGGATATGGGATGTGATGATGGTGGAGGCTCCAAATAATCGCCCTTTGGAGCCGAGTGTTGGCGTAAGGTGAGGGTGGAATCCATATAATGGATGGTGGTGGGATACACGGACAATTTGGGTTCGAATCAGAACAGCTACCGTTCCCCGGCAACGGCGCCAGAAAGCTTGTTGGCAGTCCTTACGGCCTACAGATAAATCCGCGAGCGGACGGATACCGATGTAGCTTTCACCGGGAGTATTCAAGGTATCGATTTCCACGGAGAACGAGAAGTGGTCTGGATCTAAACTAAGTTGTCCTAGGTATATGAGTTGGATGGAATGGAATGGATGAGGTGGGTGACGACAACAAGGAGAGAGGAGAAAGGATAGGAGGGTAGAGAGGGTACAGGTCTAGTAAGAGTATTCTACTGACTACTGAGCAGTTCGGAGGATACGAACGGTTTCTTGCTTCGGGACTACAGAGCCTCTGACACACAGTTACCCTGAACCTTGGGTCCTAAGACACCGGAACTAACATGATGGACTACAGAGACCGGAAGGGCTGTCACCACCTTACGGCTACCACCTCCGTTGCGACGGGCGGATTCTACGCTAATCTCAAGTATAGGCACCACACCTACACTAGTTGACTAGTACTTATCTACTGCGCAGACAGATAAGCACTCAAGCTAGGCAGCTAGCATACAATTATACTATACTACTAAGCATTGAACGAAGAACGATGCAAGTAATGAAAGTAAGAACTGAATGCTCAATTAATCAGAGAGAGATACAAGAGTTACCAGACATGACCTAAGGAATTGGGCATCTTCTTCTAGGAAAGGTTGCTCTAAGTCTATCAAAACGCTCACCTCTCCTCTCTCCCTATTCTACTGATACGAGTGGCGGAACTTCGCAACGCCTACTCTCTACTTCTCCTTGGTTGTGTGTTGACAAGTGAGCTGCAGGCCTCTATTTATAACACTTCCAGGGTCGGTTTGGAGCTGGAGTAACGGCCTAGGGGGGCTGGTGGCGGTTGCGGCCGTTTCGGCCGAAGGAGTCGGTTCGGCCGAATTGTAGGGTTCGGCCGAACCCTCTGATGCACCACCACAACTCCCAAGGGCCAGGATCCACCCTGAGAGGCGGTTTGGCTACTGGGGGTAGTTCGGGCGAACCCCCCAGTTTGGCCGAACTGGGCTGGCGGCCCAAACCCGCCCCCAGCACCGCCACTGGTCCTGGGTTGCTCTGGGCTGCCTTCCTCTGATGTGGATCGTGTTGTATGGGCCCAGAAGTGACGTGGCATGGGTCCGGTTGAGTTGGCGGTCGTCCACTTGTCATTTGATGTGTTTGTTTGGTTGGCGGTGACATGGACGACTCCCGGCGGCCCGTACAGCTAAGAGGGGTAACCGGCCGAACGTGTCGTTCGGCTGATTCGGTCATTTCCAACCCCTATAGCACGTATTTCTTGTTATCGTACCTGCACAAGCGACACTCACCAAAACTCGTGGAACTCCATTAGAAGTAAAACCTAAGTACATGGAATGTTACATAAAGCCTCATTTATTCCCGAGTATTGGTGGCCGAAATTGTTTTGTAACGACCGCCAACAGCCCTGAGCCTCCAGCAGCTTGGCCTCGGCCTCCTCGCGCGCCTTTCGCTCAGGCTCGAGCCGCGCTAGCACCGTGGCCGATGCCTGGGCCCCCCGCACCGCCGCATCCTTCTCGGCGTTGTGCTCCCGCTCCGCACGAGTCTTGGCCGCCTCCGTCTCCCTCACCCGTGCGTTAAGCTGGGTCACCTCAGTGCCCAGGTCCAAGTTAGCCTGGCGGTACCGACGGAGATCAGCGTACAAATCCGCGATGCACGCGGTCTTGTCTGCTGCCTCCCTCCGCAGGAGCTACACGAAGAGCCATCAGGGATAGGCGAGAGCTGGGAAGATGAAAAGCTACCAAGCAGCATGGATAAGAACGGGGTTACCTCGAAGAGTTCCAGAGCCTGCCTAGAATGGAGGTCGGCGGCGGCGGCGATGGCCCGCTCCAGGTCCATTCCGACCTGCTTGGCACGAGCCCACAGCTCGTTCTCCTCCGCCATGCTCCGCCAGACTCGGGCAGACACGCCGGGCTCTTCCGGCCACGCGCTCGAGCCGCGCTGACCCTCACACAGCGCCACCTCGGCCGTGTCCCACTCCGGAGCTCCCCCGGTCACCACGCTTGCGGCAGCCCCCGGGCCAAGGGGAATACAGGCGGCACCCCGACAGCCGCCCTCTCCAGGTGAGCGCGCCCGTCATCATCGCCTCGGGCCGCGCCTCGCGCATGACCCAAGGTCGGCTGGACGGCCGCGCTGTGTTGGCACTTCTTACGATCCAATATCAGAATTGAGAATCCCGGTACTGGGGTAAGGAGTGTTTCAGTGGTTTTCCTTATGACTTAGTAAAATATAGAAATATTCTGCAAGCGCACAAAATCACCGCTGTAGCACTTCACCTGGGAATATCCCGAGGTATCGTAATTTATATTTCCGCAGAGAAGCTTTGGCAAGATTACTAGTGAACAGATATTCGAGACTATCAGAGAAGGGTACACACTGTCTCTTATACACATCTGGTGACACTTTTAGGAGATAACTATATTGATACTTTAATGTCATACAAAAGATAAAGTAAAAGATATAAGAGCTATTACCAGAGCTTCTGAAGACGACTCCGGAACCTCCGAGGCACAGCTCGACTCGACTCTAACTCCCAACTAAACTAACCTACTCTACTAGAAATGAAGTGGAAGCTCCTTGGCTTGAGTGTGTGTGTTACAATGAGTGTGCAGGGTCCTATTTATGGTTGTCCATGGAGGTTTAGGCAGAGTACCGGCCAGGGGGGTACCCCCTGGGAGTTCGGGCGAAGGAGGTCGGTTCGGCTGAACTGGCTAGTTCGGCCGAACCGTCCATCACACCGCCTTGGCTCCCCACGGCTGGGATTTGCTCCTGGAGTCGGTTTGTGGCCTGGGGGCGGTTCGGCCGAACTAGGCCTTGCCCGTGGCCGGCCCCCCAGGCACCGCCTTTGTTGCTTGGACTGCTCCTGAGCTGCTTCTTGATATTGGATGTGTCTTGTTCTGGCCCAGACTGAGTTGGCATGGCCCGGGATGACTTGGCACGGCCCGGGATGAGTTGGCGGGAGTCCTGCGTGGCTTGCACAGTCATCGGATGACTTGGCGGTGATGTGGACGACTCCCGGTGGCCTTTACGGCTAAGGGGGATAACCGGCCGAACATGTCGTTCGGCCGTTTCTGTCATTTCCGACCCCAATAACACGTATTTGTAAACATTGTACCTATAAACACAACACTCACCAAAACTCGTGGAACTTTATTAGAAATAAACCTAAGTACATGGAATGATGCATAGTCTCTCATTTTATCCCGAGTATTGGTGGTCGAAATTGGGTTGTAACGACCGCCAACAAGCTCCCCCAAGCTTAGCTCTTTGCTCGTCCTCGAGCAAAGATAAAAACTTAGGCTCGGTGGATCAGGAGTTGCTACAATGTCATTTCGCTTGCAGGTAACTTTATAAACAACTAGTACTCAAAAGATACTTGAATCACTAGCAAGGTATTAATTCACCATTTTACCTATGGGGCTTATAGCAATCTCCTTTAAGGACTCGTTCTTAAAGCGGCAACCCAGGAGCCTGTTGTTGGCACTTCTTACGATCCAATATCAGAATTGAGAATCCTGGTACTGGGGTAAGGAGTGTTTCAGTGGTTTTCCTTATGGCTAGTAAAATATGTGAATATTCTGCAAGCGCACAGAATCCCCGCTGTAGCACTTCACCTGGGAGTATTCCGAGATATCGTAATTTATATTTCCGCAGGGAAGCTTTGGCAAGATTACTAGTGAACAGATATTCGAGACTATCAGAGAAGGGTACACAACTAAACAAGACAAGGGATAACGGTATTGGATAGGAGTGGATATACCGGACACACAGCTCAAGGGATACTCAGGTAAGGGAGAGAAGAGATAGATAGCTGGGAGGACAACGAGAAGAGATAGAGGACTCCTGGATTCTTTATCTACCTATGTCACTCTAGCTTAGAGATACAACGGCTACAGAGCCAGCACTAGGAGATCTGGGATAACTCTAATGTCTTAGCTTCGGGACAAGGGAACCGGTGAACACACAGAAAGGGATGAGAAGGGGTGCCACTATTTCCCAACTGGGGAATCCTACGGACCGGAACTAACGTGATGGGCTACGAAGACCGAAAGGGCTGTCACCACCTCCCGGCTACCACCTCCGTTGCGACGGGAATAAACTAAGGCCACCGACTAGTCTAGGAACCACTCCTACACTAGGCAACGACTACTTACTCTGCTAGCAAGAGCAAGCAACCTTGTCAATACTCTTGGTGACAATTCACCTCCAGTATCAAGCAAGATCGAATCAACTATGGTGGCGTACCACAGCTCTAGTGTTGTGTGTGTGGAATATGTGGAGTGGAATATGTGGAGTGGAATTTTGGCGGAATTTCATGGATTGATTCTTCCTCTCCTTGATTTATTTTTCGAGAGCATGGGCTATCTTTTATTCATATTTTTGCCACATGTCTTTTGACATGCTTTTCTTTCTCATATTTTTGCCATGCCACTTGGCATGCTTTTCTTTTTCTTTTGCATAACCCATGCCTCTACTTCACAGATATTCAGAGAGGGAATCAAAGAGCATGAAATTTTTTTATAGAATGGATGATGGCATGGTTTGCTAACTCCCAATGTAGGAATTGCAAGTGAGAGGTGGAGTGTATGTGAATCTCGATCTTAGAAGCATGAAAGATTCCTCACTAAGGTCACAACAATTTGACAAAGCTCGCTAAGATGGAGAACTGGCTGGAGCTCTCATGGAGGCAGCACTCCTACATGCTACGATGCTCTGCATGGAGGCTTAGTCGTAGGTAGGGTCCCGGCCGAGTACGCTTGCGGGTGTTTAG
>OAMR01000797.1:330884-356302 GCA_900205405.1 Echinochloa crus-galli
GTCATCCACGTGTCGTGCATCGTGTTTGCTTGGTCATCGGTGACGTGGACGGCTCCCGGTGGTCTGTACGGCTAAGGGGGGTAACCGGCCGAATGGAGTCGTTCGGCCGATTCGGTCATTTTTGGCCCCAATAGCGCGTATTTGGTGATATTGTACCTGCAAATATGACACTCACCAAAACTCGTGGAACTTTATTAGAAATCAAACCTAAGTACATGGAATGTTGCATAGTCTCTCATTTTATCCCGAGTATTGGTGGTCGAAATTGGGCTGTAATGACCGCCAACAGTGACATCTGCAAGTTGGTCTGGTAGCTGTTGTTGTAAGAGAACTCCGCATAGGATAGACTTTTCTCCCAGTCTGAGCTGTATGCAAGTACACAGGCCCTCAACAAATCTTCAAGATTTTGGTTCACTCTCTCGGTCTGTCCATCGGTCTGAGGGTGGTAAGCTGTGCTATGCTCCAAGATCGTCCCGATGGCTTGGTGTAGGCTCTTCCAGAACTGAGCTGTGAGCTGTGGCCCTCTGTCGGACACTATACTCCTAGGTGCTCCATGTAGTTTGAGAATGTTGTCAATGTACAGCTCTGCCAGCCTGTCCACTGTGTAGTTGCTCTTCACCGGAATGAAGTGTGCTACCTTAGTCAGACGATCAACTATGACCCAAACAGCATCATTCCCTTTCTGAGTACACGGTAGTCCTACCACAAAGTCCATGCCGATGTCTTCCCACTTCCACATCGGGATTTCTAGGGGTTTCAGCAGTCCTACTGGCCTCTGATGTTCTGCCTTGATTCTTCGACAGGAGTCGCACTTGGCTACATACTCTGCTATGTCTTCCCTCATTTTCTTCCACCAAAACCTATCTTTGAGATCTTGATACATTTTGGTACATCCGGGGTGGATAGAGTACTTGGACTCGTGAGCTTCTACCAGAATCGTCTTTCTAATCTCTTGATCCTGCGGTACGCAGATACGGTTTTTCAGCCAAATTGTTCCTGCTTCATCTATTCGGAAGTCAGGTACTACTCCTCGCTGGATATCCTCTTTCACCTCTTGGATTTCTGAACACTTCCCGTGAGCTTCTTTGATTCGGTCTTCTAGGTTCTTCACCCTCATTTCCTCGGGTTTTCCTTCTTCCACTAGTTCGAGTTTCAGCATGTTCAACTCCTTTACTAGTTCTAGCTGACTTTCTTCTACAATCAAGTTGTTGTAGTAGCTCTTTCGGCTCAAGGCATCAGCTGCTACGTTAACTTTGCCTGGATGGTAATGTATCTCCAAATTGTAGTCTTTGATCAGTTCTAGCCATCTTCTCTGTCTCATGTTCAGTTTAGACTGAGTGAAGAAGTACTTCAAACTCTTGTGATCTGTGTAGATATCGCACTTGTTGCCAATCAGGTAGTGCCTCCAGATCTTCAAAGCATGTACCACTGCGGCTAGTTCTAGGTCATGTGTGGGGTAGTTTTCTTCGTGCTTTCTCAGCTGTCTTGATGCGTAAGCCATGACCTTGCCTTCTTGCGTTAAAACACATCCCAAGCCTTGTCTTGAAGCATCGCAGTAAACTACGTAGTCTTTGCAAATATCTGGTAAGGTCAGCACCGGTGTAGTAGTGAGCTTGTGCTTGAGTTCTTGGAAGCTGCTCTCACACTTGTCTGTCCACTCAAATGGTACATTGTTCTTAAGCAATTCTGTCATTGGCTTCGTGATTTTGGAGAAGTTCTCAATGAATCTTCTGTAGTATCCCGCTAAACCCAGAAAGCTTCGGATTTCCGTGACACTCTTCGGCTATTTCCATTCCGCTACTGCCTCAATCTTTTCTGGGTCTACTGCTATGCCTTCAGCTGTCAATACGTGACCCAGGAAGGCTACTTTCTCCAGCCAGAACTCACATTTGCTGAACTTCCCATAAAGTTGATGCTGCCTCGGCTTCTCTAGCACTATTCTCAGGTATTCCTCATGCTCTTCAGCTGTCTCTGAGTAGATGTCGTCAATGAACACCACTACAAACTTGTCCAGTTCTTCCATGAACACCTTGTTCATCATGTTCATGAAGTATGAAGGTGCGTTGGTCAAGCCAAAGGACACAACGGTGAACTCGTACTGTCCGTATCGGGTCACAAAGGCTGTCTTGGGGATGTCGTCTTCTCTAATCTTCATCTGGTGGTATCCTGACCTCAAATCTATCTTGCTGAATTACTTAGCTTTCTTCAACTGGTCTAGCAAATCATCAATTCGGGGTAGTGGGTACTTATTTTTGATGGTCACTGCATTCAGGGATCGGTAATCCACGCACATGCGCATAGATCCATCTTTCTTCTTCACAAACAGTATCGGTGATCCCCATGGAGATGCACATGGTCGAATCACCCCACTCTCTAGCATTTCTTTCAGCTGCTTCTTGAGTTCTTCTAGCTCTTCTACTGACATTCTGTATGGTCTCTTGGCAATTGGCCCTGTGCCTGGTTGCAACTCAATTATGAATTCTACATCTCAGTCAGGTGGTAGCCCAGGTAGTTCTTCTGGAAACACGTCTGGGTACTCACAGACAACAGGCACTTCCTCCAGAGTCTTCTCCTTGAGTGATTATACAAACTTTCTGGTGGCATTCTTCCGGAGTCCGACGTTTACTCTTTGTGGCTTAACTATCACCTTCATCCCACTTGGGTGTGTCAGCTCAACTGATCGCGGTGAACAACTGATTATTCCTTTGTGATCCGTTAACCAATCCATTCCCAGAATTACGTTAATACCCTCAGACTTCAGGACAGTAAGGTCTGCGGAGAATCCTAGTCCTCCTATTTCCATGTCAACGGACTGGCACTCATGGGTGCATCTGAGTTCTCCTAGAGGAGAGGTTGTGACTATAGGTCTTTTTCTAATGGTCGTGGGGAGAGACTGCTCTTTTACAAACTTAGATGAGATATATGATCCAGTTGCACCAGAGTCAAACAGTACCAAAGCCGGAATGCCATTTACTAAAAACTCACTGAGCACAACATCGGGAGCGTCCTCGGCTTCCTCCTCTATCAGGTGGTTGAGGCATCCTCTCTGCACTGAAGCTGGCTACCTGTCTTGTCCTCCAGGTGCCGGTGCCTTAGCTGGGGTTTTCTTGTTCTCCTTGTCTGGACAGTCAAAGGACTTGTGACCGGGCTTCCCACAAGCAAAGCAGACTACTGAGGTCCCTCCGCCAACTCTGGGCGTGCTGTATGGCTTCCAGTTTGAGTTTCCCTGTCCAGTGTAGTTGTTTCTGTTGCCAAAGTTGTTGTAGTTGTTGCTTCTGTTGCTAAAACTGTTGTTGTTTCCACCTCGGTTGCCTGAGTAGTTGTTGCGGTTGAAACCTGAGCCTCCCTGGATGCTGCCCTGCTGAAAGCCCCTCCTGAGCATGTTGCTCTGTCCACTCCTTGGTCTCTGACTCAGTCTGTGGTTGTGTAGTTGTTCAGCTTTCCGCTTTTTCTCCCTCCATGTGTCCTCCAGACCCACTCTTTCCTTCTCCACTGCAATGGCTCTGTCAATCAGTTCTCGGAGTGACCTGTGGGAACTTGCTACAAGTGCTGTCCTCAAACCTCTGTGTAGACCACGATGGAACCAAAACTGCTTTTTCTTTTCAGTGTTGACATCTTCAGGAGCGTACCTCGACATCTTAGCAAAGTGTCGAGCGTACTCTGCTACGGACAAGCTGCCTTGGGTCATCGTTCTGAACTCCATTGCTTTGTGCACCATTACTTGTTCTGGAATATGGTACTCTTTGAATGCTTTGCAAAACTCTAGCCAAGTGATCTGGGCTGGGTTCGCGTGGGAGTCACAGTAGCCCTCCCACCACGCCTTCGCCTTGTTGGAGTGGGCCACACACTCTTCCTCCGAGTAGTCTGTCAGGTCTAGCTTGGTCTCAATGGTACGCAGCCAGTCATGTGCGTCGAGTGGCTTGTCCGAGTAGTCAAAGGCAGGAGCCTTCAAGTGAATGAACCTTTCAATCTTCCTTTGCAGATCTTTCTCACGGTGCCCCTGACGGTTCTGGTTCTGGTTCCCCTGGATCTGTTGCACTGCTTGCATCATCTGGGTATTGGCCTGCGCCATCTGTTGCATCAGCTGAGTCTGAGCGGTCATCACTTCTGCCAAGTTGGGCGGCGGTGGTGGTGCTGTGTCTGGCGGTGGCACACCCCCACCTCCGGGCTGGTTCTGCTGTGGTGCCTCTCCCATTTCAATCTCTACTTCGCCTCCTGCGACGTTGTTCTCGGGCTGGAGCGCACCAGCTGCGCGTCCACGACCCCTGCCTCTGCCAACAGTGGGTGCTCCCCCGCGTGCACGGCCTCTGCCACGACCTCTGCCCCGTCCTGCCATAACTACTTCCTCGTGCTCAGCCTCCTCAAAGCGTGCTAGCAGACGGTTGGACCTTCGGATTGACATGTTGCTGCATTTTCACAGAGCAGATATCATGGTGGTTAGAGGTAACGAAATCTATAGTAGGAGCTGCCCACATGAAATAGACTCAACACTAAAGTACACTCAATAGGAACATCGATAAAACAGCAAGAACAACCACAAGGACCGATCACTCATAACAGCATTACAACCTAGACATGGGTACTAGCTCGAGGTCAACTCCTGAAGCCTTGGGGATTAGTACATCTATGTGAATGCTACATCATGGCTGAGCCAAAAAGGTGGTCATGAACTCTACTGCTAAACAACTGCTCATAGAGATAGGTACAAGACTCATCAACTCGATACATATGCTGGTACTGACTACTGCTGTCGTAGGTGCCTGTGAAGCGCGCTGCCAACCTCACAGTTTCATCCCCTGCCTGACTCTCCTGCCACTGTCTCCTACTGTTGTACGAGTCTATGAGGCGCGTTGCCAACCTCAAAGTCTCAGCCTCTGCCCTTGCAATCTGTGCCTCCATAGGTGCCAACTCGCGTGCCAGTCTCGCTGCCTCAGGTGTAGAAGTACTGGTCTCTGGTAGCTGGATTGGCTCTACTCGGCTTGGTGTGACCCTGTAGTGCTCTGTATGGGGCTCAACTCTGCGTGCTTCTGGTAGCTCCTGGCTTAGTGAAATCACTTCTGCCACTCTCTTTCTATCAGACCTCACCCAACTGCTGAGGGTTCTTCGTGCTTCATCTTGTGACATAAGTTGTCGTACCCCCAGGAACTTTATGAGCTGGTAGTTCCGAGAGTTCTTGTCCTTGAGCGTGTCTAGCTCCTCCTACAAATCTGACCTCAGGTCGTCCAGGTAACTTAGCTCTTCTTTCAGTTCCTCAATCTTCTCCTCCTGAGTGGCTATAGTCTTGTCTTTCTCAGAAATCTGATCTTTAAGTCTGAAGTCACGAGCTTGCTGAGCGGCCATGATCAGCTCGGTCATGTCCCTCCTGTTGGTTGCTTCCTATTCAAGCAGGCAGATCATCTGTTGCTTTGCTTCCAGGCGTTCTTCTAACCACTCAATCTTCCTGTCTTTGTCCAACAGCTGGTTCTCCCTTATCCACAGCTTCTCCCTCAGAGTGACTACTTTCTCCTCCAAACTCACGTTGAGATATTCTTGTTCAACTAAGCACTGAACCGTGGTCCTCAGAGTCGCATTCCGCTCTCTGTCGGCGGCATGTGCAAGAGATCTGACTGCGTCTCGGTCACCTGGGTCTTCCAAAGCCCGCGGTAGGTACCTAAAGCGAGTGTTGCGGAGCTGCTCTCGGTACACAAGTGTGGCTAGACGGAGTATCCTCATGGCTTTTGTTGGCACTTCTTACGATCCAATATCAGAATTGAGAATCCTGGTACTGGGGTAAGGAGTGTTTCAGTGGTTTTCCTTATGGCTAGTAAAATATGTGAATATTCTGCAAGCGCACAGAATCACCGCTGTAGCACTTCACCTGGGAGTATCCCGAGGTATCGTAATTTATATTTCCGCAGGGAAGCTTTGGCAAGACTACTGGTGAACAGATATTCGAGACTATCAAAGAAGGGTACACAACTAAACAGGACGGGGATTAACGGTATTGGATAGGAGTGGATATACCGGACACACAGCTCAAGGGATACTCAGGTAAGGGAGAGAAGAGATAGATAGCTGGGAGGACAACGAGAAGAGATAGAGGACTATCCATTGTCTATTCATCTGCATTATTTGTTAATAATGCAGATGAATAGACAATGGATGTACGGGGACCCCCACGCTCAGGCGTTCCGTGATGGCCTTAGGACGTTTCTCGATGCCGCCGAGGCTAACAGGACGCCGTCCGGTTTCATGTTCTGCACATGCACCCATTGTAAAAATATACAATCGTACAAACAAAGAGGTTGTCTTCAGGTGCATTTGATGAGGCACGGTTTCATGAGGAATTATTCTGTTTGGACGAAGCACGGTGAAAGAGGAATTCTAATGGATAAAGATGAAGAAGACGAGGCCGATGACAACATTCCGTTATTGGCTCAATACTACGGTTCCTTTGCATATGCTACAATGGGTGATGCCGATGAGGAAGATGTTGCTCGGGAAGGCAATGCTCAGGAAGATGTTGCTCGGGAAAATGAACCTACTGATGGACTCGGGCAAATGTTGCATGATGCCGAGAAAGACTGCGGCAATGATAAGGAACTAAAAAAGATACAGCGCATGTTGCAGGCGTGGGATTGGCTTCTGTGGGCCCAGGATGACTTGGCACAGGTCCGTGATGAGTTGGCGGGAGTCCTGCATGGCATGCATAGTTGTTGGATGACTTGGCGGTGACGTGGATGACTCCCGGTGGCCTGTACGGCTAAGGGGGATAACCGGCCGAACATGTCGTTCGGCCGTTTCTGTCATTTCCGACCCCTATAGCACGTGTTTCGTGATATTGTACCTGCAAACATGACACTCACCAAAACTCGTGGAACTTTATTAGAAATAAAACCTAAGTACATGGAATGTTGCATAGTCTCTCATTTTATCCCGAGTATTGGTGGTCGGATTTGGGTTGTAACGACCGCCAACAGCAACAGTCTGCACCGCTCGGCTGAAGGTGCTCTCGCTGGCAGCTGCTTGAAGCCTCAATGTCCATGGGCGGCCGACGATATGCGGCACGACCATCTGTAGCCTTGTGAGTACTCCCTCTCCTGTTCCGTAGGTCCACCCCTCGTAGAAGACGTTATCCACGTCTATCTCCACCACCTGGAGCACCTCCCTCAACAGCACTGCCAAGCCTCCACAGTCCGCTCCGGTGGTCCTGATCCTCTGACGCTCATCCTCTTCTCCTCTTGTTGCCATCTGCCAGATAGTTAGAGGGGTTGTTACTAAGTTAGCAAGTTAGTAAGGTAAGGTAAGGGTAAAGCGGTGTAAATAGTTGAGATTTACGGGCATATAATTTTTGAAACAGTTCAAGGAGTTTCATATAAAATAAGAGACTCAGTTAGAGCTTCTGTCCTAGGTTTCCATTCTATAGGTTACGCACTACGGTCAAGTATGGCTCTGATACCAACTGAAACGAACCGGATTCCCAACAACGAGAATCCGACTCCCTGTACCCTTGAGATAGTCCCAGTAAAAGCAGCTATCTCGTACAGAACTCATCTCAGTAGAATATCACATCCATACAACGATAAAAGATCCAATACATGACATATATCAAACATAGCGGTCTGATACAAGCCTTCTAGGCTAAATCGACAATAGGAACAGCTACGATGCGGTAGCTAAATCATCTGGTCCACACTCCACAGGCGACCTTGAGCGCACGCGTAACCCTTCAGTCGTACCATCCGTCTTGGTTGAACTCGTGGTCAGGGTCTTCTCCTGTACACCCAAAGTCTGTCCCCAAGGAAATGGGACAGGTTCACGTCACCAACCATAATATGAAGCAATGCTTTAAAGTGGCCTAAACTAGTAATAAAATATTCAAGGTAATAAGCTGGGGTTTTCCTATGCGCACAGCAGCAAGAATCCAAGTTCATCTCATCACCAGCTCCTCCCCTCACAAGAGAGATCACAATCCCGAAATCCCACCAACAGCCTCACAACCACATCGGGCTCGTCCTGCCGTAACAGGTTCCCGCAAATATCATCCACCAACACCTTTCACTCACTAGTCAACTCGGTGAGCTCCCTCCCCACCTTGTATCATCAACAACGCTGGACCAAACTCTCATAACCCAAATCAAGGATGAGGTAAGAAAGCAGATTCCCATGCTGTCGGGGCTTATCAGAAGCGGGTTCTCCATAACCGTGGACACGGCTATACGTATAGTTTTCACTCTGTAGAGGTGGCATGTCACACCCGGATTTACACAGAAATCCGAATGCTGCTATATGCGTGCCTAGGAAGTCCACAGAACACATACAGCTAACAAATATGATAAATAGAGTACATTTGCTCGAATAAAAATATTTTATATCAGAGTTTACCTAAATACACAGCGGAAGTCTAATTCTCTCGACAGGTAGAGCCTCAAGTCCACAGGGACACCGACTGGTTGACCACAGCTCAGAAGTACGGAAGATCCTCGGAAAAACTCAGTAGCTGTCTCTTTCACACCATCTGTTACCCATCCGAGATTTTGTTGAATAATAGCAAGCGTAAGTAAATGTCTTACTTAGTAAGTATAGCACGGATGTATGAAGGCTTAAAATAAGGCTAGACACGGCTGAACTGCATTAGCACTTTTAGTTGGTTCGTTTTAACATTATCCAAGTTACTACAAGTGAATGAAATCCCAGTTGCAACCCAATTAATAAAGTGTAAGTATCATTAAGCATCAATAATCATCAAGTTCTAATAAAAAAGGATCCAGGCCGCTCGTGACCCTGAGCAAGGCTATCATGATAGATTTACACTCTGCAGAGGTTTCACCCTTTACCCACCAGTCGCGTAAAAGTTCAAAGAACTTTGAACCCAACCACGCGGAGGTGGATCAGCCCTCACAAACCACACTTCCGAGGTGTGATTGCATAGGGACGCTACGAGGCTTTTCACAAGACACCCTAACAAGACAGTGGCTGCTATGGTACAACACAGGTAGTATGGCCCAAGGCACCAAGAATGACGTACGCCTACGGAGTCACACCATAGGGGGGTCAATGGCGTCCAACGCGCAGGTATCGCACCCAACAATGCGCAACATGCGGAGTTCTCAATCCTTGAGACTCCCAACACGGGACTGTGCCTCACAGGGGCATAGCCGACGGATCTCCCGTCCTCGGTGGATCAAACCATACACTCATGAGTGGTTCTCATAGCACCGTCGGCCCGTCGGTAACCATTATCAAGCTAGAGCCGTACAAGCTACTTGACCAAGACCAGAGCCATTATAGTTCTGGCGGTGGTGACAGGCTCCTGGGTTGCCGCTTTAAGAACCAGTCCTTAGGGAGAGACAATAGAACTAAGCACAAAGCACATGCTCTAGCTCCCTGATCCATGTTGCTAAAAAGCAAGTTTTAATCATCATATTGAAGTGAACCATTAAGTCAAATTTAATAATAAAATAGAGGTGATAGTAGCTGCGCTTAGCAAAGATTCTACCCATATGCATAAACCCAAGGTAATCAAGGACAAGATAATCAAAACTAGGATCAACGGTACATTAATTTAGACACATGCATGTATGAAATAAATGTTTGAAGGGTGTGTAGGTAGCAAGGATTGTCCGTGCTATTACTTGCCTCAAATCCATAGTATAATCACTCTTAGTCTTCAACTCTTGATCTTCAAACTCTTCTCCTTGAAATCTCTTGATGGCACTCCTCTACTCGCAGCAATCAACGACACGAGCACAACATGTAGCTAAACAAGCGAACAAACAAAATATAACTAAGAACAGTACACCAATCAAATAAAAGCTTTAAAAGAGCGTACTAAAGGATAGAGCTTGGTTCTATGGTCACGTGAGCGCAAGAATCACTATAATCGGAGCTAAAACGAGGAAGATATGGCTTGATCAATTCTCGTCACCATCTGACATAGTCTGCTTGTTTATTTTATATCTCGAGTTCTAGACATCCGATTAATATGCTTCCAGTTGAGTTAGCTTCATAACTTGATAAACTATCTTCTGGAAAAAGATCGCAATTTTCAGAGCTACTGTCTGGAAACGACACATGATTTAGTGCACATTTCAGAATCTGTTTTTGAGGGTGGAAATCTGTGCAGGAATCTGTTTAAACATTTTCAACTTAGTTATAGCCATATTTTGACTGACATATTCAATGAAAGTTATAGGAAATGTTCTGTAGATATCCAAAATGTATTTATTTGCTAGATTTGGTTAAGAGGATCAAAAGTTATGGTCAAAACAGTGAGTAGCTCAGGAATCTAGTCGATTTTTCAGAAAACATTGGAAACTATGGACTAAACAAGACTTTCGGCGTTTAAAACTAGCAGGGGCTTTTATACAAAAGAGTATAGACTATTCAAATATGGTAGAAAATTACAAGAGTTGCGGAGGGTCTTACTGAAAATCTTGAGGCGAAAAACGACGGAAATCTCGGCGTCATGACGAGACGAAGAATAGACACTAGTGGAAGATTTGGTGGAAGGAGACTACCTTAGGGAATCCCAAACCTAGGGGCCTCCCTGTAAAGGAGTCGATGGTGTGCCTTTTTCAGAGGAGAGTTGGGTCGTATATATAGGGAGAAAAACTCTCACCTCCAGTTTCATTAGCAATGTGGGACTAAAGGTGGTTCTCCCCTCTTTCAATGCTTGGGCTTTAAAGATAGTACTAATGGGCTTCTAAATTTGGCCCAATGAAGTGGTGGGATGGATTTGGACTAAAATCGGGTCAACTTTGGGCCAAAGCTGGTCTACTAAGATTTATGGTGATTTTATTTTTCGGAATAAATATTTTTCTGGTTATAAAATAATTCCAGATAAGTCTAGAATTTATATTTAAACCATGAAAAATACTCCAAAAATTCCAAAAATCTGAGGAAAAATCCTAGAGATAGATTTGGACATGAGGAACCCAAACAATGTATTTGGACCTCATGAAAAGGTTTTTAGCTTATTCCAAAAATTAGATTTTGCTCTAGAGCAAAATAGGAATAAATGCCAGAAAACTCTAAAAAATTCCCATTAGGCTTCTAAACGTGTTTTTGAAAACTTTACACACATAAAACCACTAAATGAATCCGGCATGAATGCAAAGCACTCAATATTAAACCTATGATGTTTTAATTTAACTTAGAAAACAAAATTTTCCTATACGAAATTCCCTGTTAATTAAACAAAGCTTGGAAAATTTTAGAAAATTGAGTAAACCATTGTATTAATTACGTTAAAAATTCACATCCCAAAATTCGAAAATTTTTACATGGCACTCCTGGAATCCATCCGGGCTGCAAGGCTAGTCAGCAACCAACCTGAGACACAGCCCACAGCAAAGACCCTAGACAATAATGGCGCCAATCCTGTCTCCCTGGGCTCGAGAAACATCCGAACTAACATCTGCCCCAGGGTCGTGAAACCTTCCCATCGGGGCCAGTCGGGGGCTGTGGTAAATCAGGGAAAGTACGGCGCAACGAGTCCCCCTTACACATATCAAACTCGAATCCCCTACAGTCTCAGCGCCGCACTAAAGTAGGCTTACTGGAACCCTCCCCATTCTGGGTAGATGGTGAGCACGGTGGTCTGCGACCAAAACTAGATACCGACTCAGTCCTTAATTATCGGTGAAAGCGAGTATCAGCGTCATAAGCGATCCGTCGCAACAGTCCGCAATCAGCACCCATTACAGGTATTGCCGCCCAAACTCCTCAAAATACCCAAATAACCAAGTAACCATGTACCCGCAACAGGTATCCCGTAGGGACTACCCGAGTGTAGTCCCCGAGCACCCCAATCAAAGGATCGGGTTGTTATCACTCGCTTCCACTGCCTAGCTACACTGCACCTGCCCAAGCCCTCCCAACTCACGCCAAGAAGATCAATCACAACCATCCCAACACATGCATAGCATAGCATTCTCATATAATGGATAGCAAGGAAACAGGGTAATTTAAATGGCAGTGCAACATGCATATAAAGTAAAGCGCTAGCATACTAGTTTGCATGTCTACTAGGTATTTCAGAGGATGGTCGGGCGTGAACCTGGGCAAGCTTCCTCTTCCTCCTCAAAGTTGTTGTCGGGGTAGTCCGGCTCCTCCTGGAACTCTGGGCTCCTAAAGTCGCGAGAAAAATAAAATATGAAACAGCTACAGGCGAAGAAACACCAAAACAGTAAGGAAGGAAGACCCAAATAACTCCAAACACTACACTAATGCGTAGCTCATGTTTTTAGAAAAATATAGAAACTGGTTTCATATTTTTCTGAGCTACGGTTGATTTATTATTAATTTTCAAAGTTTAAATCATTTTCTGAAAATAATAAACAATTTCTGGAAAAGAAAATCAGACAAATAATCAGCCTGCTGATGTCATCATGACATCATGCTAACGTCAGTAGTGGGGTCCGCCTAGGGTGGCGTCAGCAGTGGCCCTGCTGACATCAGCATTGACTTGGTCAATGGTCAACAGTCAATGGTCAACGGTCAGCTCTGGTCAGTGGGCCCCAGCGGTCAGCGACACGCAGTGGCTGACATGTGGGCCCCAGGCGTCACGCAGTTAAAAGAAAAGGGTAAACACTGCTGGGCTGGATCTGGGCCGAAAGGTGGATGGGCCGAGAAGTTCAAGGGTGCAAAACAGACTTTAGCGCAAGATTAGGCCCACGAACGCTGGGCCGCAGGGTCTGCTCTGGTGGACTCGGTCCACCGTGAGCCGTGAGTGCGGTGCACATGAGCCGGGTGCATGGGATTGGTTGTGGCGGCTGGGATCCTTTATGGCTGTGCGTGCGGCGTGCTGCTGTGGTCTTCGGTCTGGCTCCACCACGGCGCGACGCGGACGCGCACGGTACGCTCCAGCTCACGGCCGGCTGAAAGGATCAACACTAGGCCTAGAGGGGGGTGAATAGGCCTGCAATAAAATTCTGCAAATTTTCTCCAAGAAACTGTCAGTTGTCGGATGATCCGACGCAGTCTCGGATCTTCCGGACCCCAGAAGATCCGACACTGTGTAGGATCTTCCTACGGGTTGAAAAGAACTACTTCGAGATTTGAATTCTGCAGACCTTTTGATGATTCTACTTGAATACAAAGATGACAAATGATGTAAGGAACCTTCTAAATATGATCAATATCAGAGTATACCAAAAATCAAGTAGATCGGACCAAATCAAGCGAAAATAACAATAAATGCGAGAGAGACACGAAGACAAAGATTTACTTCCGAAGTTCACTCCACAAAGGAGCTACGTCTCCGTTGAGATGCTCACAAAGAGCCGGGCTGTCACACCTAGCCCCAAGTCTCCCTCAATCAACCACAAAGGAGAATTGAGTTACTTACTAATGATTCTCACAAAGAGAGGGGTGATACAAACTTTCCGGTGCTCAAACCACAAAGAATGGGAGCTACCGGCGACGCTTAACCGTCTAGGAGCAAAGCTCCAAGAGTAATAAACGCGAATCAATGAATCAAAGTTGCTTCAAGTGCTTCTTGAGATGAACAAAGGGAAGCTCACAAAGGGCTCTTGTCTCACACCTCAAATCCTCTCTCACACTCAAACCCTAGGTGAATCCTTGCAAGAATTAAGCTTGGGAGAGAGTAGAGGAGTGGAATGAATGCTCAAGGTGTGTGTTTGGTCGAGTAGGTCAGCAGCAAATGAATGAGGGGGTGAAGGGGTATTTATACCAACCCCTCAAAATATGACCGTTGTGTTCACTGCGAAGGGGTACCGGATCTTCCGACAATCAACAGAAACGTGTTAGGAAAACTCCAGAAAAGTTCCAGGGGCCGGATCTTCCGACTGGTAGTCGGATCTTCCGGGCGACCCCGGAACTTCCGGCCCGGAGAAAACCAAGACAGAGCCGGCCGGAACTTCCGGTCGGATCTTCCGGCCTAAGTTCCGGCCCGGCAGAAAACAGTGAAAGTGAGTTTTTTGTGTCTCTCAAGTGGATTTTCATCTCAAGCATAGCATTTTAAAGAACTAGGATTTATCGAACACGTCCCCCTTGATAGTACGGTGGTCCTATACTCAAATTTAAACCGAAAAACAAATTTAAATCTTCAATTGGATCCACCATCTTGAAACTACGAATTGGGGGCCTTCCTTCCACATTCATCATTCTTTCTTTTCATCTTATTCCTGCACACTTTACACAAAGCATCATATCCAAACTTACATTGTCATTAATCACCAAAATTGATTAAATGCCTAGATGCACTTTCAATCTCCCCCTTTTTGGTGATTGATGACAACACAAATTTGATCTCATAAAATAGGAATAAAATACATGTTTAGCTCCAAGTAGAATTCTTGAGGAGCTCCCCCTAAACATGTGCATGTTCAACTTAAATGGCCTCAAATGCCTATGCACATGTTTTTGTGAGAACTCCCCCTTGATCATTGCATATAAGTGCAAAGTGTGATAAAGACCATCGTGATGCATATGACAAGATATCCACACGACGAGATTTGATTGATGATTTTGAGAGAACTAGCTTATGAACATGTAAGGAACTTGTCCCAAAGTTGATCAGCAACAAACAATCAACAAATTAACCATGATCAACTTGAGACAAGATGTGATCCAACGATCACAAGATCAAATATTTTGAAATACTCACACAAAACTAAGATAAAACAATTTTTCTCCTAGTCTAGGCATCAAACAATTGTGTATGCAACAAGTCAAGCCAAGTTACGAGAATCCAAGATATTTAGCTCACTCCTCAAGGAACAAAACCTTTGCTCATCAAGAGGCTTGGTGAAGATATCGGCCAATTGTTTTTCGGTTCCAACATGGCATAGGGCGATATCTCCTTTGGCTTCATGGTCTCTAAGGAAGTGATGTCTAATGTCTATGTGCTTGGTTCTTGAGTGTTGAACGGGGTTGTTTGCTAGTTTTATGGCACTCTCATTGTCACACAAGAGTGGGATATTTTTGAACTCACAACCAAAGTCACTCAAGGTTTGCCTCATCCAAAGTAGTTGAGCACAACAAGCACCGGCTGCAACATACTCGGCCTCGGCGGTGGATAGCGCAACGGAATTTTGTTTCTTAGAGCTCCATGACACCAAAGACCTACCAAGAAATTGGCAAGTCCCCGTTGTACTCTTCCGATCTACTTTGCAACCGGCATAATCCGAATCGGAGTAGCCAAGTAGATCAAAAGTGGAGCCCTTGGGATACCACAAGCCAAGGTTTGGAGTATGCACTAAATATCTAAAAATTCTCTTAACAGCCATTAAATGACATTCCTTAGGATTGGCTTGAAATCTTGCACACATGCACACACTAAGCATAATATCCGGCCTAGATGCACAAAGGTAAAGCAAGGAACCAATCATGGAGCGATATACCTTTTGATCGACGGATTTGCCTTCCTCATTTAGATCAAGATGACCATTCACGGCCATAGGAGTCTTGATGGGTTTAGCATTGACCATGTCAAACTTCTTGAGCATATCACTTGTGTACTTGGTTTGACATATGAATGTTCCATGCTTCATTTGCTTGATTTGAAACCCAAGAAAGAACTTCAATTCTCCCATCATTGACATCTCAAATCTCTTGGTCATTATCCTACTATACTCTTCACAAAAAGTTTCATTAGTAGAACCAAAGATTATATCATCAACATAAATTTGACAAACAAACAAATCTTTGTCTATTTTTCTAGTGAAGAGAGTAGAATCGGCTTTGCCCATTACAAAGCCATTCTTGAGAAGAAAATCCTTAAGGCATTCATACCATGCTCTAGGTGCTTGCTTAAGCCCATAGAGCGCCTTATGGAGTTTGTAGACATGATCGGGGTGCTTGGGGTCTTCAAATCCCGGTGGTTGCTCCACATATACTAGCTCCCCAAGAGGCCCATTCAAGAATGCACTCTTCACATCCATTTGATACAACTTGAAGTTGTGATGAGATGCATAGGCCAAAAGGATACGAATTGACTCAAGCCTTGCCACCGGAGCATATGTCTCACCAAAATCAAGCCCTTCAATTTGAGTGAAGCCTTGAGCAACCAATCTAGCTTTGTTTCTTGTGACAATGCCATTTTCATCTTGTTTGTTCCGGAAAACCCACTTGGTGCCAATCACATTTTGCTTGGGTCTTGGGACCAACTCCCATACTTCATTTCTTGAAAAGTTGTTCAACTCTTCTTGCATTGCAATAACCCAATCCGCATCTCCAAGAGCTTCTTCTACCTTGAGAGGTTCCAAAGAGGAGACAAACGAGTAACATCCACAAAAATTTGCTAAACGTGAACGAGTGGTTACCCCTCTTTGGATGCTCCCTAGAATGTTGTCAACGGGATGATCCCGTTGAACACTTTGATGAACTCTTGGATGTGGGAATGTTGATTGACGTTGGATGGGTCCATCACCATCTTCTTCATGAGGTATCTCAACATCTTGAGGATCTTCACCTTGAGCTCCCCCTTGATCAATGCCTTGGTCATGATCGTCACCATGATCTTGGACTTGATCTTGTGATGAGCTTGGTGGTTCAACTCTTGTTGATGGTGATGGATCGATGTTGAACATGATTTCCGGATCTTGGTCTTGTTCTTCATCTTCATTTTGAGGCTCTTGGGGCTTCACTTCTCCTAAACTCAAGTTCTTGATAGCTTGACTTGGCGGGACTTCATCTACAAGGTCATTTATAACTTGCTCTACTTGAGAGCCGTTTGATTCATCAAATTTTACGTCTACCGTGATCTCAACACAACCGGTGGTTTTGTTGAAAACACGGTAGGCGTGTTCGTTAGTACCATAACCAAGTAGAAAGCCTTCATCAACCTTAGGTGCAAACTTTGAGCTTTTGGTTTTCTTGTTAAGAATGTAACATTTGCAACCAAAGACTCGAAAGTAGTGCACCTTTGGTTTGTTACCGGTTAGGATCTCGTATGGAGTCTTGTTCAAGTACTTTTGAAGATAGAGACGGTTAGTGGCATGGCAAGCCGTGCTAACCGCCTCGGCCCAAAAGTTATCCGGAGTCTTGTACTCATCAAGCATGGTCCGTGCCATCTCAATCAAAGTCCTATTCTTCCTCTCAACAATGCCATTTTGTTGAGGTGTGTATGGCGCGGAAAGCTCATGCTTGATTCCCTCTTCATCAAGAAACTCTTCAACATTTGTGTTCTTGAACTCCGTCCCATTGTCACTTCTTATATGCTTGATCTTCAACTCAAACTCATTTTGAGCTCTTCTAATGAATCTCTTGATGATTGTTTGAGCTTCACTCTTGTCTTGTAAAAAGAAAACCCATGTGAAGCGAGAAAAGTCATCTACAATGACAAGCCCATACTTGTTCCCGCCAATGCTAACATATGCAACCGGTCCAAATAAATCCATGTGAAGCAACTTGAGTGGTTTTGAGCTAGTCAAAATATTCTTGGGTGGATGTGGAGCACCAACTTGCTTTCCGGCTTGACAAGCACTACACAACCTATCTTTCTCAAAAACAACATCTGTTAGTCCTAGGATGAGTTCGTCCTTTTGAAGTTTGGCCAAGTTCCTCATCCCAACATGAGCTAGCCGGCGATGCCAAAGCCAACCCAAGCTAGATTTTGCCACTAAACAAGTCTTCGGTTCCACTTTACTAGTTGTGAAATCAACTAAGTAAAGCTTTCCCTTAAGTCGACCCGTAAAAGCAATAGAGGAATCCTCCCTTCTTAGGACGCTCACACCCTCATTAGTAAAGAGACAATTGTAGCCTTTCTCACAAAGTTGTGAGACCGACAACAAATTGTACCCCAAAGAATCAACAAGATAAACATTGGAAAGAGATGAGTCTTGTGAGATAGCTACTTCACCTTGACCTATGACATCACCATGATTATTGTCACCAAATGTGATCTTTTCAACGGGTGTGTCATAGTCTTGCAACTTGGCAAACATATTCCTTTCTCCGGTCATATGATTTGAGCATCCACTATCTAGTAGCCATGAGGGTCCACCGGAGGAATATGCCTACAAAACAAGTTTAAGCTTTGAACTTAGGTACCCAAAAGTGGTTGGGTCCTTGAGTGTTAGCTTTAGACATTTTAGGCACCCACACACTCCTCATCATCTTCCTAGTATGAGCACCTATATACTTCACTACCATCTTCCCATTTTGGTCCCAAGTGACCATGTAGTCAATGGAGTAGTTTGGAGATGGCTTGTGCTCAATAATCTTCTCTTCCTTCTTGCTTTTGATCTTGACATCATGGCTAGATGCTTTGGCCTTTGGCATGGGCTCAATGGTGCTTACCACTCCATGAGCCGCATCCATCAACTCACCTAGGTTGGTTCCCTTGGTGAACAATGACACATCATGACCTTGTATCTTCTTTGTGCCATTTGCCTTTCCACCTCGAGTGTATCCAAGCCCATCCTTGATAGTACCATATCTACCGGCTTTATATGCCGGGTGGGTCTCGAATACACTCTTGTTCTTACCTTGGTCTTGGCCAATGGCTTTCAACGGGATGATCCCGTTGAACGCTTTGATGGACTCTTGGATGTGGAAATGTTGATTGTCGTTGGATGGGTCCATCATCATCACCTTCATCGTGAGGCTCTTCATCTTGAGCGTCATTACTTTGAACTCCCCCTTGATCTAGGTCATGATCATGATCGTCACCATGAGCTTGATCTTGATCTTGTGAGGAATTTGGAGGTACGACACTTGTTGATGATGATGGATCATGATTGAACATGGTTTTCGAGACTTGGTCTTGCTCTTCATCATCCTCTTGAGATTCTTAAGGTTTCACTTCTCCAAGACTTAGCTTCTTAATTGCTTGACTTGGCGGTTCTTCATCTACAAGGTCATTCACAACTTGCTCTACTTGAGAGCCGTTTGATTCATCAAATTTCACGTCTACCGTGATCTCAACACAACCGGAGGCTTTGTTGAAAACACGATAGGCATGTTCGTTAGTACCATAACCAAGTAGAAAACCTTCATCAACCTTAGGTGCAAACTTTGAGCTTTTGGCTTTCTTGTTAAGAATGTAACATTTGCAACCAAAGACTCGAAAGTAATGCACCTTTGGCTTGTTACCGGTTAGAATTTCATATGGAGTCTTGTTCAAGTACTTTTGAAGATAGAGACGGTTAGTGGCATGGCAAGCCGTGCTAACCGCCTCGGCCCAAAAGTTATCCGGAGTCTTGTATTCATCAAGCATGGTTCTTGCCATTTCAATCAAATCATCATCATCGGTGTAAACACCGTCTCCACGGTAGGGTTCCTCCTCCTCGGACTCTTCTTCTTCTTCTTCTTCTTCTTCTTCCTCTTCTTCTTCTTCTTCTTCTTCTTCTTCTTCTTCTTCTTCTTCTTCTTCTTCTTCTTCTTCTTCTTCTTCTTCTTCTTCTTCTTCTTCTTCTTCTTCTTCTTCTTCTTCTTCTTCTTCTTCTTCTTCTTCTTCTTCTTCTTCTTCTTCTTCTTCTTCTTCTTCTTCTTCTTCTTCTTCTTCTTCTTCTTCTTCTTCTTCTTCTTCTTCTTCTTCTTCTTCTTCTTCTTCTTCTTCTTCTTCTTCTTCTTCTTCTTCTTCTTCTTCTTCTTCTTCTTCTTCTTCTTCTTCTTCTTCTTCTTCTTCTTCTTCTTCTTCTTCTTCTTCTTCTTCTTCTTCTTCTTCTTCTTCTTCTTCTTCTTCTTCTTCTTCTTCTTCTTCTTCTTCTTCTTCTTCTTCTTCTTCTTCTTCTTCTTCTTCTTCTTCTTCTTCTTCTTCTTCTTCTTCTTCTTCTTCTTCTTCTTCTTCTTCTTCTTCTTCTTCTTCTTCTTCTTCTTCTTCTTCTTCTTCTTCTTCTTCTTCTTCTTCTTCTTCTTCTTCTTCTTCTTCTTCTTCTTCTTCTTCTTCTTCTTCTTCTTCTTCTTCTTCTTCTTCTTCTTCTTCTTCTTCTTCTTCTTCTTCTTCTTCTTCTTCTTCTTCTTCTTCTTCTTCTTCTTCTTCTTCTTCTTCTTCTTCTTCTTCTTCTTCTTCTTCTTCTTCTTCTTCTTCTTCTTCTTCTTCTTCTTCTTCTTCTTCTTCTTCTTCTTCTTCTTCTTCTTCTTCTTCTTCTTCTTCTTCTTCTTCTTCTTCTTCTTCTTCTTCTTCTTCTTCTTCTTCTTCTTCTTCTTCTTCTTCTTCTTCTTCTTCTTCTTCTTCTTCTTCTTCTTCTTCTTCTTCTTCTTCTTCTTCTTCTTCTTCTTCTTCTTCTTCTTCTTCTTCTTCTTCTTCTTCTTCTTCTTCTTCTTCTTCTTCTTCTTCTTCTTCTTCTTCTTCTTCTTCTTCTTCTTCTTCTTCTTCTTCTTCTTCTTCTTCTTCTTCTTCTTCTTCTTCTTCTTCTTCTTCTTCTTCTTCTTCTTCTTCTTCTTCTTCTTCTTCTTCTTCTTCTTCTTCTTCTTCTTCTTCTTCTTCTTCTTCTTCTTCTTCTTCTTCTTCTTCTTCTTCTTCTTCTTCTTCTTCTTCTTCTTCTTCTTCTTCTTCTTCTTCTTCTTCTTCTTCTTCTTCTTCTTCTTCTTCTTCTTCTTCTTCTTCTTCTTCTTCTTCTTCTTCTTCTTCTTCTTCTTCTTCTTCTTCTTCTTCTTCTTCTTCTTCTTCTTCTTCTTCTTCTTCTTCTTCTTCTTCTTCTTCTTCTTCTTCTTCTTCTTCTTCTTCTTCTTCTTCTTCTTCTTCTTCTTCTTCTTCTTCTTCTTCTTCTTCTTCTTCTTCTTCTTCTTCTTCTTCTTCTTCTTCTTCTTCTTCTTCTTCTTCTTCTTCTTCTTCTTCTTCTTCTTCTTCTTCTTCTTCTTCTTCTTCTTCTTCTTCTTCTTCTTCTTCTTCTTCTTCTTCTTCTTCTTCTTCTTCTTCTTCTTCTTCTTCTTCTTCTTCTTCTTCTTCTTCTTCTTCTTCTTCTTCTTCTTCTTCTTCTTCTTCTTCTTCTTCTTCTTCTTCTTCTTCTTCTTCTTCTTCTTCTTCTTCTTCTTCTTCTTCTTCTTCTTCTTCTTCTTCTTCTTCTTCTTCTTCTTCTTCTTCTTCTTCTTCTTCTTCTTCTTCTTCTTCTTCTTCTTCTTCTTCTTCTTCTTCTTCTTCTTCTTCTTCTTCTTCTTCTTCTTCTTCTTCTTCTTCTTCTTCTTCTTCTTCTTCTTCTTCTTCTTCTTCTTCTTCTTCTTCTTCTTCTTCTTCTTCTTCTTCTTCTTCTTCTTCTTCTTCTTCTTCTTCTTCTTCTTCTTCTTCTTCTTCTTCTTCTTCTTCTTCTTCTTCTTCTTCTTCTTCTTCTTCTTCTTCTTCTTCTTCTTCTTCTTCTTCTTCTTCTTCTTCTTCTTCTTCTTCTTCTTCTTCTTCTTCTTCTTCTTCTTCTTCTTCTTCTTCTTCTTCTTCTTCTTCTTCTTCTTCTTCTTCTTCTTCTTCTTCTTCTTCTTCTTCTTCTTCTTCTTCTTCTTCTTCTTCTTCTTCTTCTTCTTCTTCTTCTTCTTCTTCTTCTTCTTCTTCTTCTTCTTCTTCTTCTTCTTCTTCTTCTTCTTCTTCTTCTTCTTCTTCTTCTTCTTCTTCTTCTTCTTCTTCTTCTTCTTCTTCTTCTTCTTCTTCTTCTTCTTCTTCTTCTTCTTCTTCTTCTTCTTCTTCTTCTTCTTCTTCTTCTTCTTCTTCTTCTTCTTCTTCTTCTTCTTCTTCTTCTTCTTCTTCTTCTTCTTCTTCTTCTTCTTCTTCTTCTTCTTCTTCTTCTTCTTCTTCTTCTTCTTCTTCTTCTTCTTCTTCTTCTTCTTCTTCTTCTTCTTCTTCTTCTTCTTCTTCTTCTTCTTCTTCTTCTTCTTCTTCTTCTTCTTCTTCTTCTTCTTCTTCTTCTTCTTCTTCTTCTTCTTCTTCTTCTTCTTCTTCTTCTTCTTCTTCTTCTTCTTCTTCTTCTTCTTCTTCTTCTTCTTCTTCTTCTTCTTCTTCTTCTTCTTCTTCTTCTTCTTCTTCTTCTTCTTCTTCTTCTTCTTCTTCTTCTTCTTCTTCTTCTTCTTCTTCTTCTTCTTCTTCTTCTTCTTCTTCTTCTTCTTCTTCTTCTTCTTCTTCTTCTTCTTCTTCTTCTTCTTCTTCTTCTTCTTCTTCTTCTTCTTCTTCTTCTTCTTCTTCTTCTTCTTCTTCTTCTTCTTCTTCTTCTTCTTCTTCTTCTTCTTCTTCTTCTTCTTCTTCTTCTTCTTCTTCTTCTTCTTCTTCTTCTTCTTCTTCTTCTTCTTCTTCTTCTTCTTCTTCTTCTTCTTCTTCTTCTTCTTCTTCTTCTTCTTCTTCTTCTTCTTCTTCTTCTTCTTCTTCTTCTTCTTCTTCTTCTTCTTCTTCTTCTTCTTCTTCTTCTTCTTCTTCTTCTTCTTCTTCTTCTTCTTCTTCTTCTTCTTCTTCTTCTTCTTCTTCTTCTTCTTCTTCTTCTTCTTCTTCTTCTTCTTCTTCTTCTTCTTCTTCTTCTTCTTCTTCTTCTTCTTCTTCTTCTTCTTCTTCTTCTTCTTCTTCTTCTTCTTCTTCTTCTTCTTCTTCTTCTTCTTCTTCTTCTTCTTCTTCTTCTTCTTCTTCTTCTTCTTCTTCTTCTTCTTCTTCTTCTTCTTCTTCTTCTTCTTCTTCTTCTTCTTCTTCTTCTTCTTCTTCTTCTTCTTCTTCTTCTTCTTCTTCTTCTTCTTCTTCTTCTTCTTCTTCTTCTTCTTCTTCTTCTTCTTCTTCTTCTTCTTCTTCTTCTTCTTCTTCTTCTTCTTCTTCTTCTTCTTCTTCTTCTTCTTCTTCTTCTTCTTCTTCTTCTTCTTCTTCTTCTTCTTCTTCTTCTTCTTCTTCTTCTTCTTCTTCTTCTTCTTCTTCTTCTTCTTCTTCTTCTTCTTCTTCTTCTTCTTCTTCTTCTTCTTCTTCTTCTTCTTCTTCTTCTTCTTCTTCTTCTTCTTCTTCTTCTTCTTCTTCTTCTTCTTCTTCTTCTTCTTCTTCTTCTTCTTCTTCTTCTTCTACGGTATCCGCCGGATCCGAAATTGACGGAGTGGATATGCTTCCATTTCAAACGACTCTCCAAGAGTAATAAACGCGAATCAATGAATCAAAGTTGCTTCAAGTGCTTCTTGAGATGAACAATGGGAATCTCACAAAGTGCTCTTGTCTCACACCTCAAATCCTCTCTCACTCTCAAACCCTAGGTGAATCCTTGCAAGAATTAAGCTTGGGAGAGAGTAGAGGAGTGGAATGAATGCTCAAGGTGTGTGTTTGGTCGAGTAGGTCAGCAGCAAATGAATGAGGGGGTGAAGGGGTATTTATACCAACCCCTCAAAATATGACCGTTGTGTTCACTGCGAAGGGGTACCGGATCTTCCGACCCAAGGTCGGATCTTTCGGAGAGTAACAGGTTAGTGTAAAACAACCCCAGCAAAATTCCAGGGGCCGGATCTTCCGACCATAGGTCGGATCTTCCGGCCGGGCCCGGAACATCCGGCCGGGGAAATCACCGAGACAGAGCCGGTCGGAACTTCCGGCCGGATCTTCCGGCCTATGGCCGGAACTTGTTCCCGGATGGCCCAAGACAGTGAAAACAGCTAAGTGTTGGAAGTTCCGGTGCAACAGCCGGAACTTCCAGTCCGGAAAAACTCAAGACCGAGCCGCTCGGAACTTCCTGGCCGGATCTTCCGGCTTAAGTTCCGGCCCGGCAGAAAACAGTGAAAGTGAGTTTTTTGTGTCTCTCAAGTGGATTTTCATCTCAAGCATAGCATTTTAAAGAACTAGGATTTATCGAACACGTCCCCCTTGATAGTACGGTGGTCCTATACTCAAATTTAAACCGAAAAACAAATTTAAATCTTCAATTGGATCCACCATCTTGAAACTACGAATTGGGGGCCTTCCTTTCACATTCATCATTCTTTCTTTTCATTTTATTCCTGCACACTTTACACAAAGCATCATATCCAAACTTACATTGTCATTAATCACCAAAATTGATTAAATGCCTAGATGCACTTTCAATCTCCCCCGGCGGCGACGGCTACTACGGCGATCGACGGAAAAAGAGGCCGGCGAGGCTTGGGGTCGGCGGCTAGGGCTTCGCTAGGGTTTCGTGAGTGCGAACAGCAAGAAGAAGGTGAAAGCTTGGCCAGTTTCAGGCTTCCCGACGCAAGCGCCGGTGGCGTGGCTATGGCGCCACGACGGCTGGCGACGCCCGGAAGGCGGCGGCTTGGCTGGAAGGTCACGCGTACGCGCGACACCAGCGAGTGCCGGATCACGACGTAGCGGCTCTGGTTGGGTGCGCATGCGCGAACTCACGGTTGCCCGTGGCCGCGACACGGCCGCGGCTCCCGCGCGGTGACCGGCATCCCGGTTCACGGCGGCGTTGGCTACAAGATCGGCGACGGCGGGTTTGCGGCTAGGTTTAGCGGCTCGGCGATGAGGTCCTGCATGAAGAGATGGCCACGGCTCGAAGACCGGGTCCTAGAAATGGCTAGCACGACGGAGTGGCGGCGACGTGTTCGGAGATAGGGGAGAAGAAGAGGGGAAAGACGATGGCGGCTCGCCACGGGGCTAGTCGTGGTATGCTGCAGCTCGGGGACGACTCACGATACGACGGCGATCCTCGCGCTCTGGCTTCGGCTTGGCGTCTCCACGGGCGGCGGCGCAGCGCTCGGCGTTGGCTTCTCTTCTCTGCTTCCCTTCTCCCTCCTCTCTCTCTCTCGGCTTCAACTTGGTGGCGAAGAAAACCCCGAAGGGCTGCGGCGGCTAGGGCTGGGAGCTGCCGCGGCGGGGGCATTTGTAGGGCGGGCACGGACGGGGAGAGATGACGGCCTCCGCGCCCCTTTACACATGGCGGCATCGCGACGGGCCGCACAGGTGGTTGATGGGACCGGCTCGGCGGGAGTGGGCGGTCACAGGCGCGCGCGCGCGGCCGAGGGAGAGGCGCGCCGGGCACCGGGAAGAAAAGGGGGCAGGGAATGACAGGCGGGACCCGCGTGTCAGCGACGGAAGGAAGAACGCGGAGGCGGCGCGGAAACGGCCGGGCCGTTGCCGGCCGCAAGGCCGGCTGGGCTGGCTGGATAGCTCGGGAAAGAAGTTCGGGGAGGTTTCCCGGACTTCGGGAAGAAGATTTGGCCCACGAAGGTTAGATAGGGTTTGAAAATTAGTTTGGCCAATTAGAGTTTGAATTCAAATCTAGAATTTGAATTCAAACCAACCAAAAATCCAATAAAACCAAATTAACTCCAAATCACACTATTTAATCCTTAGCACTTCAATTTGATTTTTAAATTTAAATTAATTTGCCTAGGAATAATGGGAGCAATAAGAAGACACTCTTATATGTTGGTTTGCATGCACAACAATTCACCAAAAATTTTTAAATTCCAATTTTTGCATTCAACATTCAATTCGAGCAAGTTGTCTTTCTCTAGTTCGTCTTCTCGCCTATTGGTTCTTTTGGTCTTGATGTTTTTGTTCTGCTTCATTTCTTTAGAGATAAAAGATCCAATACATGACATATATAAAACAT
>OAMR01000797.1:360203-379652 GCA_900205405.1 Echinochloa crus-galli
G
Source organism: Echinochloa crus-galli (assembly GCA_900205405.1). Lineage (NCBI taxonomy): Eukaryota > Viridiplantae > Streptophyta > Magnoliopsida > Poales > Poaceae > Echinochloa > Echinochloa crus-galli. The sequence continues at coordinate 360,205 of OAMR01000797.1, forward strand.
AGTTATTTTGGGTTTATTGGATTTTTGGTTGGTCTGAATTCAAATTCTAGATTTGAATTCAAACTCTAATTGGCCAAACTAATTTTCAAACCCTATCTAACCTTCGTGGGCCAAATCTTCTTCCCGAAGTCCGGGAAACCTCCCCGAACTTCTTTCCCCGAGCTATCCAGCCAGCCCAGCCGGCCTTGCGGCCGGCAACGGCCCGGCCGTTTCCGCGCCGCCTCCGCGTTCTTCCTTCCGTCGCTGACACGCGGGTCCGCCTGTCATTCCCTGCCCCCTTTTCTTCCCGGTGCCCGGCGCGCCTCTCCCTCGGCGCGCGCGGCGCCTGTGACCGCCCACTCCCGCCGAGCCGGTCCCATCAACCACCTGTGCGGCCCGTCGCGAGGACTTTGGGAAAAAGGATTAGGCCCACGAAGGTTAGATGGGTTTGACAATTAGTTTGGCCAATTAGAGTTTGAATTCAAATCTAGAATTTGAATTCAAACCAACCAAAAATCCAATAAAACCAAATTAACTCCAAATCACACTATTTAATCCTTAGCACTTCAATTTGATTTTTAAATTTAAATTAATTTGCCTAGGAATAATGGGAGCAATAAGAAGACACTCTTATATGTTGGTTTGCATGCACAACAATTCACCAAAAATTTTTAAATTCCACTTTTTGCACTCGACAAATCCTATGGAAATTTTAGGGTTGTTACAATCATCATATTGAAGTGAACCATTAAGTCAAATTTAACAATTATATAAAGGTGACAGTAGTTGCGCCTAGCAAAGTTCTCCCATATGCAATAAACCCGAGGTAATTAAGGAACAGGATAAACAAGTCTAGGTACAACCTTAAAGGTACATCAAATTAGACACATGCAGGTATGAAATGATTTAATACAAGTGAGTAGGTAGTAAGGTTTGTCCGTGCTATAACTTGCCTCAAATCAATTACACAGCTGCTCAGACTCTTCATTTATTGATCTTGAATATCTTGATGGTGTTCCTCTACTCGCAGCAAACATCGAGCACAACATGTACATAAACAAGCAAACAAACAATATACAACTAAGAACAATACACCAATCAAAGGAAAAACATTAGAAGAGAGGGCTAAGCGGAAGGGCTTGGTTCTATGGTCACCTGAGCGCAAGAATCGCTAAAAATGGAGTTACGTTTGAAAAGATACAACTATCGGAAGATTTGTATTTAAAGAAAGACTATAAGCTTCATTTAATTTACATTAAGTAAAGCCATGTATAAATGAATACAAATCATATTTTAACATTTAGAAAAGACGAAGTAAACTTAGTCATATTTAATTACAAATGTTTAAGTACAAATTATTCCAGTTAAAGCATTAACTTAAAATATATCATGAGAACATAATAATTTTATGAGTCGTGTTGAACTAATCAATATTATGATAAAAGCACATTTATGTTGATATTAATCAATATTAATGATTATTTATGAAAACTCGAATTGTAACTCTAATTTGCTTTTAAATTGGAAAAGCTAGTTAAATAATAAAAAATAATCAAATTAATACTCATTTATGAAATACCAAAGTGAATCTTAATTGTATTTCATTTAGAAACCTAATGAATAATTATGAATCATGTTAACATTAATATGAAAAACCGTATAACCTTAATTAGATTTTAATTAAGGAAGTTTAGAAAACATTTAATAAACTTAATGTTAAATAAAAATTCAGAAATATGTCACATGATAAATAACATGACTAGATCATAGTTTAAGTTGATATGAAGCTAACGCAACCAGAACGGGTTGAATCGGAGCTAAAACGTGGAATCTACGCAGAAAACAAGGTTGCTAGGACCTATACGCAATTAACCTTAGCCTTCAGGGGTTAGCTTGCGAATTTTCCAACACTCACCAAACAGTGGATGCAAAATGCTCAAAGTCCAGGGTTAGATCTGTAAAAAGGGCTTGGGCTGGATTTTTGTGTGAAGGGAGAAAACTTGCAGGGGGGTTTCTATGAAAGGCGTAAGACACAAGGAATAAGCTAAAATTTATAGGATTCTTCAGGGGCCAAAACGCGAAATCGCCATCTCCTTCCTTTATACAGAACAGGGGCTCTCCGGCGGCTCGGGTTCTCCAGCTCGCCAGCGATGCAGGGGATGGGGACTCGGGGCGAGGCGCGCAAGGGGGAGAGGAGGGAAAGGGTTCGCGGGGATGTGCTCACCGGCGCGGGACATCGACGGGGGTGGCCAGAATTTGGCCCATGGCGGAGGCAGTGGCTGGCGGCGGCGGCTTCTCACGGGGAAGGCGCTCCGGCGGCGAGGTGGCGATGAGAGCCAATAGAGGAGGCGCGTCTTGACGCGGGGAAGCCTCTGGCGTGCGCAGTTGCACCGTCGGCGCTCCACAGCAGCGAATCGAGCGGCGGCCGACGGTGCTTAGCTTGGAGCTCCGGCGACGGCGCTAGGCAGAGGGCGGCGGTGTGAGGTGATGATGAGTGACGGCGGGGGCGGTGGCTTAAATAGCCCGAGGGGAGGGGCAGCTGGCGCTCGGAAGCGAGGTGGCACGAACACCAATGTGCTGGGGCACGCACGCCAAGGCGGGCGGCGGCAGCGCTGCTGGGCGGCGGGAGCGGGCCGGCGCGGCTGCATGGGTCGTTGCGGGAGGGCAGGCCGCGGAGTGGGCTGGCGGAGCGAGCTGGGTTGCGGAGAGGTGATGGGCCGAGCGGTGCTGTGGGCCGCGAGAGAGAGCGGGGCACGAGCGCTGGGCCGGCGGAGAAACTGGGCCGCGGTGCGTTGGCGCGCAGGCAGGGGAACGACGGGCTGGGCCCAGGAGGAGAAGGTGCTGGGCTGAGCTGAGGGGTGAGTTCGAGGGGCAAATGCGGAGCAAGGGGAAAGCTCAGGGAGTGGAAGCAGCTCAAAGAACTTTTCCAAGGCTCCAACAAATGTAGTTCAAACGTGAATTTAAATTAGATTTAAATTCTTATTCGAACTACGCACAAACAAAACACGATGCAGTCAGCATGAATGCAACATACTGAGCAAGTTATTTATTTTCTAAAAACATTTTCTTTATTCTAAATTCCTGTAAATCAATTAAAGATTAGAAAATTTTACAAAATTGAGAAAATTATTGTATTAATTACGTTAAAAATTCACATCCAAAAATTCAAAAATTTTGGGGTGTGACAACTAGCATTCCAGGAAATCTTTTTCCAAAACCTGTCCCGACTAAACCTCCTCAAAGCTTTTGTGGGCTCTAAAGAACAATGGCGATCAAAACCAGGAGCCATGCTCAAATCCCTCCAAGAGTAGAAGTACTCTTAGTTAAAGAACCAAAAGCGAACACCCTCCTGTTCAGATAAAAGAGTTGAAAGAAATTCGAGGGTGAGGAGGTACGAACCTAGTTCATCGACGTGCCAGAAGTTGCTCAAGCCAACGGCCTCGACCACTTACGAGCAAGTCTTGCTTGTAAACACGGGTAAGCTCGAACTCCTTCAGGCGTAGCTGGTTGAAGACGTTCCCCTCTCAGTCTGAGCAGAGGATGATGTCGTCCTTACTCAGAAGTTGCCGAACAGGGGCCGAGGCGGAGCCTCTGCCCAAGCTAGCTGCTCCTGGCTCATCCACCTCCATCCGGCTCGAGCCACGGGACGGTGCTGGGGAGCTCCCAGCATCATCCTCACCTGAGCGCATGCTCAGACGGGTAGAGCAACGGAACGCAGAGAAGAGCTTTGACATGCTTCCTGCAAAAAGTTAGCGCAACGACTACCCGAAGGACTGAATATATGGGGTTAGCACAAATAAATCAAGTTAGTCGTTCGAGAGTTACTCATTTTTATGGGGATGAAGAACCACCACAAAAAGTTAGTCGTTCTTGTGGGTGTCGGAAACCACCACGAATACGTTCAAGTTTCAGCACAAAGATCAAGCAAAGCAAAATATATTTTTGTGTTTTTCTTAATGCAAGTGAACCAAACTTGTACAAGAACAAGGGAAGAACTTGATCAAGAATTTGAGAGAGGGAGAGAGTTTCAGCGTGGAATGTCACACAACTGTCCACGTAAACTCCTTTTGCCTGCCTACAGAATATTATTTACAAATTACCACTAAGGCACTAACAGCACCTACTTGCCAATGGGTATACCCAGGTATCGCCTTGCTGTCATTGCAACTGACCCTAACCCACCTGCAAAAGACCAAAACGAACCTACTATAATTATTCCTTTCACCAAGGCCGGCCTCTGAATATATTTACTGTGCTGTGTAATGAAGGCCACCTTGCTTGTTTTAGCAACATATAGCTAGGCTCTGTCCTGGTTTGTTATTATACCAACCCATACTATCCAGCTACCACTACGTCTCTCCTTATGGTAAGGTACTCTCTATATGTAAATTAATGAACAGCGTCCTCGTTAAATACACTACCACTCTATCATCTTTCCATGTAAAAAAATTACTCGGATCCACGAATGGACTCTGCTTAATTAAATTGAACAATCCAATTACAAGTAATTACAGGGCCACACCTTACGGGCGCGGCGAAGCGTTATTCTACCTAGTGTATCCTACCCTCCTAAGATGGTTACTTGAGTAGCTATTGTGTTTGGCCATTTCCAGTGTATACACATGCCATCATTTTTCCAATATGTAGTAAATCGTAAGGAAGACATATTTTTTAATAAAAAGTCAATTTTACTGTCTTTATCTATATATTTTGTCTATCTAACCCCTCAACAAAATTTTGGTCAATTTACATTTTGTTATTAATTGAAACTCGGTTCTCTATCTTAATGCAAAGGGGAAAAATCTACTTTACACCCTTCAATTAGTATCATAGTTTGATTTTCAACTCCAACTACAAAACCTAACAGGAAAGGACATCCAACAGTTGAAATCGGACAAATTTAGTGGTTTAAGTGGGTTCAAAGGTGGTTTTCTATTTTTGGAGGATTAAGAGATTCTGCTTTGAAATAAAAAGAGTTAATTAATTTCAAATCATAGAAATATCAATTCAGTCTCAAAAACTTTCCTAAAAATATATAACACCAATTTAAATAAAATAATAGGCGTGACAACACAATAAAAACTAGGAACATGGAAAAATAAAAGACAAATAGCTTCGGTTATAGTACCGACATAGCTACTGATTTAATATTTTCTAATTCAAAATAAAGAAGCTATTTATTTTTAGCTTAAACCTTAAAATTTTAATTTATAAAAAAGTGGAAAAGCACTTTCGATACCATCATCAAAGGACTAAATCTGTCCGATTTCAACGGCTGGGTGATTCCTAGTTCGGTTTTGCAGTTTCGGGTTGAAGATTAGATTATAATACTATTTGAGTGGTATAAATTGTACGTTTCCCTTAAGCAAAAAACCAAAGTCTTAAAGCAAACCTACACGAGACACAGACCCAAAAAGGAAAATCAGTATAGACAGACAAAACCATTTAGGAAATTACTATATGCTCAAAATAAGTCAGGATCTTCATTGAACATGACCAACTTTTTGTTGGGCGTGCGCTTTTCAAAATATCGGAGTTAAGTTTTAAACCTACATTCAAATCCCTAATTACCCAAAACACCGGCAAACAAAACATTTCATGTCCGCCATCACCAGCCAAGGCTGCCAAGCATCAAGAAACGGCTCCATCGTGTCAAAAAAAAAAACCCGGCTCCATCCAGTTTCCCCTTTCAGAAAGATATCTCCGATCCTCGTCGCCTCCTTTCCCCTCGAAAAAACATTCTTCAAAATCAACGGCTGCGGAACGCAAAGCGGAACCGGGAAGCCCTGTCCTTCCCCTGCCCCCTTCCTATTTCTTCTCTGCTACCAAGCTCGACAGACATAGGCACATAGCGCACCACCAGGAGGAAGCGCCCACCCCGAAAGCGCCCACTAATCCCGCACCACGACGCGCACTCCCCGCCACCACCGCCGTCCTCGCGCCGGCACGCACGCACGCACTAGCAGGCCCGCCCGCGCGCATACATTTACGCGGCCCGGAGCTCGAGGGCACGCCCTCCTCTCCGTCCTCCCCCTCCTGCTCCCTTAGTGCTCGTGTCGTGTCGTGGCACCAAGCAGCGGCGATGACGCACGACGGCTTCCCGGGGGGATTCCACGACCTGGCGTGGCCGCTTGCACACCATGCTGCTGTCGCCGCCGCCGCCGGCGGCGGCGCACCATTCGATGCCCTGCAGGTGCATGTGCAGCAGGCGCTGATGGGCGCCGGCGCGGGGGCGGGGTGGGAGCACGGCGCCGCGATGCTCGTGCCGTCACGGTCACCGTCGCCATCGTCGCTCGCAGTGGCTAGCGAAGGAGCTGCCGTTGAGGCCGCTCTGATGGAGCAGTTGGCCAGCAGGTTGGGCGTCAGCGCGCCGTCCCCGTCGTCGTCGCGGTACGCATCCTGCTACAGCACGCCCGTGGGCTCTCCGTCCAAGCCGGCCGCGGCGCCGTTCGGGGCTCCTCTGGTCGGCGCGGACGCGGAGCGCGCCGCGGTGCTCTCGTGCTTCGCGGCTGCCGGCGGGAAGCTGTCGCGCGTGGCGAGCAGCCAGTCGCTTCTTGGCGAGTCTGCTCAGGGACCTGCCCCCGCGCCTTGCGCTGCTTACCCGGATGCGAGCGACGGGTCGAGCAGTGACGGCCCCAGCCGTAAGCGAAAGGCTCCCGCCGGCAAGTCCAAGGCCAAGGACGCGGTGACCACGGCCACCCCGAAGGTGCGAATCGTCTCTGTTTCGCCATTTATGTACGCCATCATAAAACCAGTCTTTGAGAATGTTGAATTGTTCTGTTCAGTCCCGGGGGCCTGAGAGCAGAGCTAAGAAATGCAAGCTCTCCACGGACGCTGCCGATGACGAGGAGAGGAAGGCGGAGGCCGGAGAGACAGGGCGTGGCAATGCCAAAGGAAAGGAGGTCTCCGGCGAGCCGCCAAAGGACTACATCCACGTGCGCGCGCGCCGGGGCCAGGCCACTGACAGCCACAGCCTCGCCGAGCGGGTACGCCGGCGGCGAACACCGTGTCTGACTCAATTACGCGTTTCGTAGTAAATCTTAAGTCATTCACGCGGTTGCCGTCACTGACTCTCTTCAGGTGAGGAGGGAGAAGATCAGCGAGCGTATGAAGCTTCTGCAAGACCTTGTCCCAGGCTGCAGCAAGGTGAATTTCGACAAAAATGCCTTTTGGTTTCTATTTGGAAACAAATTTCAAACAGAGGATAATTTTAAAAGCATTTGACTGAAGGTTACCGGGAAGGCCGTGATGCTTGACGAGATCATAAACTACGTGCAGTCGCTGCAACGGCAAGTGGAGGTGCGCACGAGCCTCTGCTTTCGACAAAACAAGGTTAACAAATTTTTGGGTGCTCGTGAATTTGAACAAATTCGTTTGCCTTTGCAACAGTTCTTGTCGATGAAACTCTCGACCGTCAACCCTCTCCTCCAACTCGATGTGGATAGCTTCATCCCCAAAGATGTAATTTCCTCTTAACAACAGTGTGCTCGATGATCTTCATGTTCTTTCCTTGCAAGTCTCCTGACGTCTTATTGATTATGCAGATCAACCAGCCATGCGCACCTGCGGCTTCATCCCTTGCGCCACCGCCGCCTCAAGTCTACTCGCCAGACGGGGCAAGCCCTGCGCTGTGCAATGCCTCGTCTCAAGGCGCCGCTGCGCAGAGTGCGGTGAGCAGTGCCAGAAGCTTTGTAACGCCGCCCACCTTTGTGAATCATGGTATCCCAGACCACACAATTGAAGGATTTCAAAATGCTAATTCTCAGGTATGGCATAATGTTGTTAGGTACATACATTTTCCATATCGATACCGGTTCATCGATTAATTCAAAATCTCGTTCACTCTATTTTTTTTAAAAAAAATCTCGTTTACTCTAATTTTAAGAAAAAAATCTCATTTCCTTTACATTTGTCAGCTACTGACGCTAACACGTGAAATTTGTGATGAATTTCAGACGGGAAGCTTGTGGGAGGAGGACGACCTCCAAAGCCTGGTGCTGATGGGGTTCCGGGGCAATACGTGATCATTGGCGTACTGATTGAGGGACAGTTCAGTTTCACCGATCACCAATCAAGGCAAGAGATGATCAATGGGGGAGGCATGTCTGGCACAGGGCCACTTAACAACAAGGTTGGGCAGTTGGGCTCCAATCATTGGAAATTCTCCATGATTGTACATACACCCTTGCATAGAAAGAGGACTCTTAACTCGCTAATCGCCTCGGCTGAAAATTTCCAGCTCAGCGAGGCCGAGAAGGGCGGCGAAAAAGGACGATGTTAATTATCTTGGACTTCTAAGAGAAATTTGCAAAGTACTGTACTTGTAATGTAATGTAATGATGTTTAGTCCTTTAGACATCAAGTTCATGGATTTTATATACATGTGATGTTTCTAGCTTTCGGTAACTGCTGCCGGATTCTTTAGTTCTGCGTTGGTACTTGGTAGGTGGCATTGCTTCCTGCATCGTACGTCTTTTAGCCCTCTGATCAGCTGGTGCCAACCACTCTTGGTAGAATCTTAACCTCTTTCAATGTCGTGCTGCAATGTATGATTGCATTGTTAATCTCATCCGGACAACGAAGCTGGGGTTAAATGTACCTACTCTTTATTCTCTCCCAAAGCACCAAACTGCTGGCATAGAAGAAACTTTCTTCGGTTGCATGATGAGTGGAACTGACACTGCTCAATACCTTTCATCGCGGCAATGATATGTTTGCGAGCCTGTCGTGTCGATAAAATAATTCCTCTTCTTCTTCCTCTTTCTCCTCCTCCTCTTCCTCCTCCTTCCTTCTTCCTTCTTCTTCATCCATGGTTGAAATTTATAGGGGGCCTTAGGGGGGGCTTAGGGGGTGCTCCATGGGTTACAAGGGGATAGGGGAGCTTCGCTTGTGGCTTCGCCGCCGCGTTCCGATTATGTACGTTCAATTATTTACTTCATATAAAAATGTTAACTAATTATGTACAAAATTCCACCTAACACTTGTTCTCATGATGCAAGATTCATAAGGCCTGACTAAAAAAAAGGTCTGAAATCATTAATCGTGATATAAAATTGTGTTTTGCTGGTGGTTTCGACACGTCTGGTGCAGGACAAGCGGACAGAATAGCAGCAAGCAAACAAAGGCAGGTGTTGGGGTGCAGAGCGGAGAAGATTCCATCCAACATAGAAGCATCGGTGACAGAGCGTCTTCAGCCTCTCCCTTAACTCCTTTAGTCGTATACAAACATGTGATGAACTTTTGGCACCTAGTCCTTCATGGCATACAGAGAAACGACGACTGCATCTTTACACGACAAAAAAGGGTCATTTTGCGGAATGCTTTAGTATTTATGTCTCAATGTGGCGTCTCATGGAAAAATAACATGGCAAGTGGCTGGTCACTGTCGTACTGTGCCATTAGGGCTACAAGGTTACATTCCAATTACATACTCCCTCCGTCCCAAAAAAAGATACTCTAGAAATTCTAGAACAGATTAACAAGAAAGTAAAATTACCTTAATTGTCCTTAATTATTACCATATTTAGCATTAATTAGTTGTTATGCACATGCATCTTCGAAATATAGTAAAATGACTTGTTTTTTAGGAAACATTTTAAATCCTAGAGTGTTCTTTCTAGAGACGGAGGGAGTACACCATCTCCCTTGCCACTGAGGCTCCAAGTGGAACTGCATGAGCGCATCCCTATTTATATTCGCAGTTTTGGATAAACTTTTAACAATACCGCATATTTATGTATATTGGAAAACTGAAATTTGTTTAAAAGGAAAGATGATATTTGCCCTCCTTATGATATTCACTACAAGGTTTTGTGTATAATGCAACGCTAGAAAAGGGTTGCAAAATGCCTAAAATGGTTGCAACAGACACAATGGCAACGGGATTTTAGCGTTGCGAGGCGTTGCCATTGTAAATGTAATCCAAAGTTTGCACCATAGTTTTATTTTAGGTGTTGCCATTGTGTTCCCCCTATTGCAACACCAAGTATCTTTTTGCACCGCAAAAGTAGTGTTGTAAGTATCCTTATCAGCAACCATCGTGTGTGTTGCAATCGTTACTATAGCATTGCAAAATATATGCTCTATTACAACATTATTGGTATGGTTGCTATAGGAGGGACCCTTTATTGCAACATTAAATATTTTGGTTGTCATAAATGAATTCTATTATCACGCTACTACACTGGTCGCCAAACCTCTATTGCCACTGCAAAAACTTGGTAGCTACAGGTTTCTGTTATAAAACAAGGACTCTTGGAGAGTCCTAACCGGACCTACCAACCATAGAAGGCAAGGGAGATAAAGGACTCCTAGTCCTAGCCCGGTTATGTTGTGGGCTCTTACCAAACTGTACCCTTACTTCGGAGTATATATACGGAGGAGCACCCCTGTTGTAAGATATCGATTTGAGGAATAAAGAGAAGCTCCACCTATATCGTGTCTTGTCTACTTTATACTTATGTTCTTGTGTTTGTCGCGAGAGTCGTGAGAGGGAGAAGATTCAACCGTTGACGACGTGTTTCACAACACGTTATCAGCACGACCGCTCTTCGTCGACTACGTACGTCGGAGGAGTCGTCATCAAGCTCAATGCCGGTGATCTTGCCGTCGTCCTCACCAACGACTACTTCGACGACGTCGACTTCATCAACGTCGCCAGCGAGCGGATCTGCATCGACTCGCCATCACGCCTGCAGGCTGCCGAACTATCCTACGCGACAAGCTTCGATTCCACTACGTAATCGAATGGTAATTTTTTTAGTAGATTAGATTTGTACTCTGGCTGTCTGTGTCGGATTTTTTTTCTAATCTACTGTAGCCACGAAGGCTAGTACGGCAGTATGAACTTGAACTGATCTAAGCTACATATCATGGTCATGCATGTGATCTTTGTCAACTCATAGAAAAGGAAAGAAAAACAAATCTAGCTTGCAATCTGTATACGAAGTAATGAATATCAGTAGGAGCATGTGCATTTGTTCTATGCATGAAGCACACATGGATCTAGCCACCTACAAATTGTTTGGTGTAACCCTGAACGGTTAACACAATCGAGTTGATAGTTTGATAAATCTCTAATAAGAAAGTAAATCACGATGCAGTACATGGACGTGGCCACGGTACAGCCTGCATGCTAGCATCCCGTGTGCCGCAGAATTCACACGATGCTGAATGCCTCACCTGAAGTTGAGCCCTGATGCCGTACACCGCTGCTTGAAGCTACGCCATGATTTGCTGTAAAGAAATAACTGAACTAATAACTGTGTGTGGCCGCCTGTAGATGAGCTCACAATTCGTAGCGCGCAGCGCCGATGCGCTAATGCCCGAAGCATGGCTACCGCTTGAAACCGCGTGGCCGGTAGCCGTACACAGTCCGAAGCTACTAAGCTTGCCCAACAACTGCCTTCTCAACGGCCAGTACCACACGCTGTCACGATTACTTGCCGGATCAACATGACCTCTCGACGAATTTGCCTGTACGCAAGACGGCCTCGTCCGAACACGTCGGTCGCGCATCGTAAGCGCTGGCCATGCATCATCCAAGCCCATGCATACCTTAAGGGAGTATGGTCCGAAGTTGTTACTCCAAGCATCTGGTGCAGAATACCATGATGATCTAATAACTAGCGCATGAAGCAAATTAAATAGGGTCTGGCATAAAAAAAGAGATGTCCTTAAAACTTGTAGTTTAACCATGGTTTTATTGGAATTTGGGTTGGTCGAGTATATTCTAGCAGAAATATACAACTTGGGCAATTAGGATTTTGCAGTAGATGAATAAATTGAAGTTTATTTACAGTTTTGCATCTTCTGTAGATTGATATTCATGAAACTATTTATTGCTTTTATGATATAATGTCGCACAATACAGTAGATAATTATCTTTAATCATAGAAACATGGTTTTAGGTTTATGACATCTCTCAATCTTGAAGAACCTTAGACATAACCCCCCATGAGAGTGTCATATTTTATTTCTTTCTCTAGTAAATTGAGAATGGGGTAAATGTTTTGCTAGGAAAATTCTGGGAAATTAATAGAATTATCTATTGAATAGGTTTAACCAATGTAAATTAATTTTGCATTTATTTCATGCATTTTAAACACATGAAGTGAGCCTGTAGCAAATGCATGTATAATGTAGGAGTGATATGAAGTCCATATTTCCCGAAGAAATATTGTTCGTCTTAAGCCTTGCACGACATAATTTCTAGAAGAAATATTGTATAACTCTGAAAATTATTTTATGCACATCACATTTTCCTCCCAATATGGCATCATGTTTTTACAATAGCAGTAAATTCATATGAAGCATGCCTAATAATTGAGTTCGTATATAACATGAAATTATGGACATTAAATATGTTTTCTTGAAGAAACATATTGTTTGCCACGTAGGCGTATTGGCAAATTCAAGAAGAATTTGCATAGGCTCAATATGATACACATTTATGCAATTAGAAGGTGCATAAATCATAGAAGTGGAAGGAAAATAAGTTACATTCTAGAAGTAATGGTAGGCTTAGGGGGGATGCATTGAGACAAAGAAGTTTCATACTCACCCCTTATCCAAAAGTAAATAGAATTTCCTACATAAGCTGCACTACTAGTTATATTCATGAAGAATTTGGTTATACTCATGAAGAGCAAATAACTTCTGCTTTTAGACTAGAAGTTTAGCATTAGTTTATGAATCTTTCCCAGAATAGAAGGGCAAATTTAGTAAATTGGTGTTTCTTACCTTTGTATTGGTTTTTATCACCTTATTTTTGCCCGTTTGCTAGTAGAATTTTTTTTACCTGCAGTAATTTATTTTAGTATCATGGAACAAATAAAGGATTACATGCTTAATATTGTAAATAATTGCTTTTAAATACCTATTTGATAATCACTTGAAGTGATATTTCCACGAAAAAGGGCCTCAAGTAACCTTGGAGGTTATATTTGTATTGTGCATTCCTACCATGTAGGTAGAATGGAAACTGAATTTCCATGAAGCACAGGAACTAATAATATGCAGACTTTCAATTGATCTCAGAAGATTCAAATTTAGTCATGAAACTGTATATCACTTAATTATGTACCGAATACATAACCCCTGTAACTTGAAGTTTATTTTACCCAAAACATATTATTGTACACTGAATAGTACAATCTGTATGTGAATTTCATACTACTTTATGAATATACTAGAAGTATAACCGTAGTCTATGGAACATTAAAATGATTTATAGATTATGCTTGAAGCATAGCATCACATGAAGTGTAATTATGGTATGAAAAGGGGGAGAAACTGGGGATATTGAGGCATATATGAAGAATGTGGATAAAAGTTGAAAAATCTAATAGGCATATCCCTAACCCTGCAAGATTGTTAGTCTAGATCCATATCATGTTAGATTGAAGGACAAACCAACATGCAAATTGGCATGTAGCCATGATCATTATAATGATTAAGCATGTATCTCTGCGTATAGCATTTGTGATCCATATACCACTATGTCAATAAGAATGGCTAGTTAGAAGAAATTCCACACTAATTACATCGAAATTTCGCTTCACGTTAGCTTGTAGCTATAATATTTCTGTCATTGCATTAGCTTGTATGCTATGCATACTCAAGTTTCTCCTGTTGAGAAACACCTCCCATTTAGTTGAGATAGCCAGGAAGCTATTACAACACACACAACTAATTTGCTTGCATGCTCTATATGGCTAGAAGCCATTAGTTTATCTTAATCAGGAAGATTGAGATCAAGGGGAGAAAATCGGTCTGAAATCGGCTAAATAGTGAATTTATCCAAACAAAAATTGGATAACCCAATAAGAATGGGTTTGCGAATGATGAAAAGAAAATGGACATGTAAGTCCATTGTGCGGAAAATAATTTGGTATTAATGGGTTCAGAATTTTAATGCATATGGGGAATTCTTGAATGAACGAGCAATTAAATTTTCTAGCAGAAATTCCATGAATTACTTGAAGTAGAGTATTTGGATTAAAAAAATTCGGTAAAGAAATAAAGAATCTAGGCAATAAAATAAGTTATGAAGACTTAAAAGATGTGCATAATTCAGGGGGAGAACACCCTAAATAAGTAGGTATGTAGAACATACTAAATTGCACACTAACCTTATGAAGTATATGTAGTTTTTCATGCCAATAGATTTAGGTGTATGAGCTCTCTAAATTTGAAAACCCCTTTGAGGCTCATATTTTAACTTTTATTTGAAAATGTGTGTGAAACATTTATGAAATAATTTCACCAATTTAGCATACACGAATGAGCTTCCACTTGAAGTTGGAGAAATATGGCTATGAACTCCATTAAAAATATGCTCATGATATGTGGATATCTTATGAAAAGTATGCTATTAAGAATATCTAATATCGGCATTAGGGGGAGAGAAAGCCCATACCTATCGAATGCCTTATATTAAAATTCAAGTATTCCTAGAAAGCTTGAAGCAGGAATATAATCAGGCACTAGATTTCTAGAAGAAACAAAATCTCAGCATGAAGCAGAGTATAATGCCAGAAAATTTAAATGTGAGGAAGTGAACATCACCCGAAGTGGAAACACACTAGAAGTGAAAAAATCGTTGAAGGATTTAACCATAGTGAGAATGTGTACACAATGAATACTCACGAATGGTAATTTTCGGAATCAGGAGAAACAACATGAAGTTATTAACCAGAATTTAAGTTTACTTGCAGTAAACATAATGCTATGTGTGGAAGTATACCCCAAGTATCTAATAGTATGCTCACCATAGCAAATGGCTTGATCATTAATTTAAAATCTACAGGGACGCCTGTTGGTTTTGGATGGAATGAACTTGTCAAATAATCTTAAAGGAATCTTCATAAACTCCTGAAAGAATATTGTTACCTCACATACTAAGAAATAATCATTATGAAGATGAATGCCTAACACTATAAAGCGCGTGCAATACTTTGTGTTGGCATAGCAGATACTATACTATATAATAGTTTTATCCTGAAGATATGGGAGAGAAGAATGAATGTCGACAACATTACCTCTTTTATTGCAAATGTTTCTCTAAAGAGAAAATGGATCCATTAACAAAGTCCATGGCAGAGTCGCATGAAGCGCTCACATCGGGTCAATGAAAGAATGCAATTGAGGTTGAACCATGAAGGAAATATTTGAACCTAGAAGTTCAAATCGGACGAGTCATTATCAAATAGTGATATGGTGAAATGCAATGGTTCATAAGTCTTTAAAGAAAAGGCTAGTAAACTCACATTATATATGAATGAATATTCTGCAACATATCTAGCAAATAGCATGAATGAATAAAGTAAAAATTATGCAGTTAATTAGTGGGTTCTGAAAATTCATAAGAAGAGATCCTGGAAGGATTTATAATTTCCTCGAAGGAATAAAATTACAACAAATAGAAATAATATCTCACACAAAGTATTAAATATCAAAGGCAAATCCTAGAAGGAAATTAAGTCATAGAATGACTTATTGTGAATAACACTTCCCGAGTAATAAGAACGGGATTGTGTAAATCACTTCTCTCTTGCATGAGAGAATTTCTCATAGAGAAAAGAAATATTATTCTTGAAGAATTAGAAAAGCAAGAAGGAAATAGTCAGTGAATGACTTATCAGTCAAATTCCTGAATTAACACCAATAATCCTGAAGATAAAAATAAAGACTCATATAGACCCGAGTTATTGAAAAGAAGCAAGGAATCATACGGCCCTGAATGTGCCATACAAGCATTTGTAAGTGTATATAAAGCTAGCTAGCACTATCCTCAAATACCATAACAGGTATATTGGTGATTGGCAGATTAAAATATCCCCTTATAAATGCCAAAAGAAGACTGATTAATCCCCACAATCCTATGAAAGGATTAAACTTTATTTGTGTTGCAGAACTAAAAGTGGTAATGAGTGCATGAAGCACATTGCTCCCAATTACTCAATCATAATCTAGAAGATTAAGTCTATGGAATACTAAATATTATGATAATTGAATATCATTGCTTATTAATATTTCTGAAAAATATGACTAAAACATTTTAAACATCGAAGTTTAAATGATGTCATTGTGAGGGGGAGCATGTTAGATTTGAAATCTTTATGTTATGTTGTACCTAGAAGGAATCAACTTGATGATTAATTATTAAATAAAATCTGGAAGATTTACCACTTAGAATATTTGAGATCAAGAAGATCGTTATTGTAAAAATCTGAAAGTTCATGTATAAATCTTGAAGATTGATAGATATTCACGAAGAATAACAAATATAGAATTTATATGACCAAGAAGGTTTAATGTTGTACTCTTTTCCTTTGTAAGTTTTTACTTGAAGGTTTCTTACATAAGGTTTTTAATAAGGCAACATGTGCAATACAATAACGGATGCTATGTACTATTTTCTCCAAGTACCGTTTTTCCCACTTGGTTTTCGGATAGAGTTTTTGATGAGGCATATGTATTCGTGGTAACCGCCCAAGGGGAAGTGTTATAAAACATGGACTCTTGGAGAGTCCTAACCGGACCTACCAACCATAGAAGGCAAGGGAGATAAAGGACTCCTAGTCCTAGTCTGGTTATGTTGTGGGCTCTTACCAAACTCTCCCCTTACTTTGGAGTATATATAAGGAGGAGCACCCCTGTTGTAAGATATCGATTTTAGGAATAAAGAGAAGCTCCACCTATATCGTGTCTTGTCTACTTTATACTTATGTTCTTGTGTTTGTCGCGAGAGTCGTGAGAGGGAGAAGATCCAACCGTTGACGACGTGTTTCACAACAGTTTCTTCTCTATTGCAACACTAAATATTGTGGTTGCTATATTTGACACCTCTATTGCCACTAAAAAACTTAGTTGCTACATGCTTCTTCCGTATTGCAACACTAAATATTGTGCTTGCTATAGGGTGTTCCTCTATTGCCACGATCAATACATGTGGTTGCTATACTTGAACATGTTGCCATGCCTTATTTGCATGCGGGTTTTTTGTTGCTATAGCATATAATTGCAACGCCATGCTTGTACCACGATAGTGTTGGTAGCTTCAAACAATGATTTTAAATTAAAGAATATATAATCAATGAAGCATCTAGACATCCATTAACCCAAAAATACAATTTAGTTGTTTACATCTGTAAATAATCCATCCAATGTATCCAACACAGCATCTAGTCCAAACACACGCACAAGTGAAACACACAATGGTGTCCAACATGCTTAACTATTTTGAAAACAACAAAATATAAGAGCTATGCAGCACTGAAGCCAAGGTTGCCTTCATGTTGATCATCCTATGAATCATGCGCTCCACTCAATCTTCAAGATCATGCTCCTGAAAATGATCATTAATATTAGTGCAAATATACATCTGTTGAATAAGGTATGCCAGTAAGGATTTGATAAGGTGCTACATATTGTCATAAGGTCGAGGTAATTTTCTTATTGCTTACCACCTGCGTACCAAGAAGAGCCAATTCAATATGAGATTAAATCCACTCTATCCTGAAAACTTTGGCAAGAAATATTGTTCCATGCATCACTGGAGACTTGATGTCCTTCAACAGACATCTGGTAGCCATGACCCTAGAGAATATCATAAGTTTATAAGGCAATGATATAACAAGGATAGAAAACAAAAGAGAGACATCATGTGCAGAAAAGGCATGTCACAATCAACTCAGATATTGATAAGTTGTGGTCAATGTTAGGCTCAGATATGACATTTCAAATAATCACATTAGTTCCCTCGCATGCTGTGAGCATAGTCTAAATAGACATGTCAGGCTGTCAGGCTTTAAGAAAGCACAAGTAAACTTATAGAAATGTCAAAAATATGTTGCCCAATTGGATCATATATTCATAGCTAATCTTGTAAAAGTAATGCATACTTGTCGGACCTTAGGACCGGCAATCCACCTGGGGGTACCCGAGTGGTTGATTTGTAGACAGGGCGATTGATGAACTAGTGACTTGATGGTACACAGGAGGCACTGATTTAGACAGGTTCGGGCTACCCGGAGGTATAATACCCTACGTCCTGTGTCGGTGGTGGTATTTGTATTGCTGTATTCGGATGATCTCCGATGATTTCCGCCATGTCCCATCTAGGGACCCCTGCCCTCCTTTATATATCCAGGAGGCAGGGTTACAGTATGAGTATTTTCCATTTGGGACTATTTACAATGGGGGAGTCCTAGTAGTAGTCTACTAGGACTCGGTCTTCTTTGGGCCGGCCGTCGTCGCCCTCCATGATGGGCCCTAGGGTACCCATATCCCACAAGCCCCCGAGCAACGTTCAGGCGCGTGTCGAACTGCTTGATAGAGGAACGAGGCCAATCTTGTCGGCTGAAGGTGCTTCAACATGTAGTCTGTACAAGGGTGGGCGGTCCTCAAAAAGAGAGAACACCAACACGACGCCGAGTCCTTCGAGGTAGTCGGTCGGTCCTCATGAGGGCCGAGTACAGGGCGACGATTAGGAGCACTGTATACAGTAGCCCCCGGGCGTTGGGTTGGTTAGTATAAGCAGGCCGAGGCTCCAAAAAAGAAGTAGGACAACATGTTGCCGCAAAAAGTAGGTGATAGCATGTTGTCACCAAAAATCCGGCGTCCAGCCCCCGAGCATGTGAGGTCAGACGCGTAACGCGAGGTAACGCCGAGTTGCCGCGCGCACCAACCCCCGAGCATGCGAGGTCGGCCGCATGACGAGAGAAAACGTCGAGTCGCCATGCGCCAGCCCCCGAGCATGCGAGGTGTTGGCGGTCGTTACAACCCAAATTCGACCACCAATACTCGAGAATAAATGAGAGACTATGCAACATTCCATGTACTTAGGTTTTATTTCTAATAAAGTTCCACGAGTTTTGGTGAGTGACACCTGTGCAGGTACAACTACGACAAATACACGCTATTGGGGCCGAAAATGACCGAAACGGCCGAAAGACTCTGCTCGGCCGGTTACCCCCCTTAGCCGTACAAGCCACCGGGAGCCGTCCACGTCAACCGAACACATCACCCCAAACCGACCTTGGACACCTATAAATGGAGGGGCAGGCTGCTCATTCAACACACACCACAAGCCAAGAGCTCCATTTCTACTTTTCCCTTTAGTAGAGTTAGGATAGTTTAGTTGGGAGTTAGAGTCGAGTCGAGCTGTGCCTCGGAGGTTCCGGAGTCGTCCACCAGGTGAAAATAGGAAAATATTGGTTTACGAGAACAGACATCACCATTGGGACAACCCGTATCTCTTCTGGATACAAAATGGACTCAGACAATGCATACCTGCACTTGAGGCACATAAAACCTAGGAGAGGTATCCTGGAGCACCTTATGAAGGACATTATGGAGCGTTCAGAACGAAGGTCTGGCAATATGGAGATGCTAAGGAATTTAGCAAGAGATGCCCACACTGCCAGAAACTAACCTACTCTACTAGAAATGAAGTGGAAGCTCCT
>OAMR01000797.1:426794-441673 GCA_900205405.1 Echinochloa crus-galli
AGTGGTGACCTTAAGGAGCGTGTCGTCCCGCAAGTAATCGTCGATCGGAAGATCAGATGGTACTTCCATTCGGGACAGGTGGTCAGCCACTGAGTTTTCTACTCCTTTCTTATCTTTTATCTCAATGTCAAATTCTTGGAGTAGAAGAATCCAGCGGATGAGTCTCGGTTTTGCATCCTTTTTGGTTAGAAGGTACTTCAGAGCAGCGTGATCTGAATAGACTATGACCTTGGCCCCGACTAGGTAGGACCGGAATTTGTCTATAGCAAATACGACTGCTAAGAGTTCCTTTTCCGTGGTCGCGTAGTTTAGCTGGGGGCCAGTGAGCGTTTTGCTAGCATACGAGATAGCATAATGCTTCTTGTCCTTAGTTTGGCGCAACACAGCTCCTACAGCATAGTCGCTCACATCACACATAATTTCAAATGGGATGCTCCAGTCGGGAGGCTGGATGATGGGAGCGGAGACGAGTGCCTTTTTGAGAGTGTGAAATGCGGCATAGCACTCCTCATCGAAAACGAAGGGGGCTTCTTTAGCTAGAAGATTTGTCAAGGACCAAGATATCTGAGAGAAGTTTTTGATGAAACGCCTATAGAATCCGGCATGGCCAAGGAAGCTACGGATCCCCTTAACGTTTGTGGGAGGTGGAAGCTGCTCAATCACTTCTATCTTTGCTCTATCTACCTCAATTCCACGTTCTGACACCCTATGTCCTAAGACAATCCCCTCTCGCACCATAAAATGGCACTTTTCCTAGTTCAAAACAAGGTGTTTCTCTTCACACCTCTGGAGGACCTTGTCCAGATTTTTCAAACACTCGGTAAAGGTCCTTCCGTAAACTGAGAAGTCGTCCATGAACACTTCCATAATCTCCTCAATCATATCAGAGAAGATGGACATCATGCAACGTTGGAAAGAGGCAGGAGCGTTACACAACCCGAAGGACATCCGCCGATAGGCGTACGTCCCATAGGGGCATGTGAACGTGGTTTTACTCTGGTCTTCTGGATGGATAGTAATTTGGTGATACCCAGAGTAACCATCAAGGAAGCAGAAGAAGGAGTGTTTGGCTAACCATTCAAGCATTTCGTCTATGAACGGAAGGGGGAAATGGTCTTTCTTGGTGGCCTTGTTGAGTCGACAATAGTCGATACACATACGCCAACCAGTGACGGTGCGCTGAGGGATGAGCTCGTTCTTGTCATTGCGCACCACCGTCATTCCTCCCTTCTTAGGAACGACTTGAACGGGACTGACCCATTCACTATTGGGAACAGGGTAAATGATCCCTGCGTGAAGGAGTTTGAGAACTTCCTTTTTCACGACCTCTCTCATAGCATTGTTTAACCGTCGTTGAGGTTCCCGAGACGGTGTTGCTTAAGAATCGATCGGGATGCGATGAGTGCAAAGATTTGGGCTAATCCCTTTCAGGTCTTGGAGAGAATATCCTAAGACCGATCGATTTTTCTCCAGGATAGTGATGAGTTGCTGGGTTTCTACCTCGCAGAGTTTATCACTAATGATCACTGGAGTTTGCTTATCCCCAAAGAGGAAAGCATACCTAAGTCCAGGCGGAAGAGGTTTGAGCTCGATTGGAGATGGTTTTGGAGTGTCGTTTGTATCAAGCTCAATTGGAGGATGAGTTTCCTCCTCCTCCCCATAAAGAACGGGAGATCCTCTTCTGGGATAGGATGTTCGAGGTCTAGCAATGAAGCTGACCTGATTTCCTCTAAAGGGTCAGGATCGAGATCTGCCTCTATTGGGGTGTTCAAAGATTGGGCGTAAGAGACAGGGATAAGTTCTTTGCCGACCCTAAGCTCTACTAGCTGGTTTATTGGTGCTTTTTCCAAAATCCTTAAGATCGGCCTGCCTATGAAGATGGGATGTGTGGTAGTGCTAGGTAGGTCAAAGATGTGGAAATCCATGAAGAGTTCAGGATCGTTAACCTTAACGGGTGTGACCCGTAAGATCCCCAAACAATCCAGGATTCTTCCTGAAATCAACTTGAGTCTTTTTGAGAAAACGGCCATGATGTACCAGGGAATTTGGTTTGCACCAAGGAGCTAGAGATTATATTGATTCCGAGGTTTGCGTCATACCCAATTTCTCGGTCAAGGCCCATGATCTCACAGAATATCCTTTTGGTTTTTCTGGGCATCTTGACCACCTCGGTGGAGGCTTCGGCCTCTTCTAGCCACTCCCGACTCATGATAGCGGAGAGACGTCCCAGGTACTCCCGCTGATACTCTAGTTCCTCTTTGTCGGGGGCCTGATCCTTTCGCTCTACACATCATTCCCGTGGGAAACTTGTTGCACTCCCGATGTCTTCGAATAGATCATCGTTAAAATCATAGAGAGTGGTGTAGAGTGAATCATAATGGTCCGGGCTGGAATATGGTTGTGGTTCGAAATGAGCTTCAGGTTCCAATGGACTGGAAGAGCTAATGGATTTGGATTGGACTGGTATTGGTTCTTCAGGTTCAGGCTGTTTCTCTTCTTCATCGGGGAGTTCGTCATAGACTCCAGTGTAGGGAGTGTCGTCCAGGATACGATCCAGGATTATCCTCGCTTCACTGGGAATCAAATGAGAGAACGACCCTCCTGAAGCGGAGTTCAAGAAAGTGGTGGCTATGGGACAGAGGCTAAGGCTGAAATGTTGAAGGATGATAGGTTCTGACAAGCCTAAGTCTGGTCCGGAAGCAAAGATTTGCTTGAAACGAGCCCACGCAGCTCCTAATGATTCTCCCTCTAATTGCTTAAAGGTAAGAATTTCGATTCGGAGGCTGGCTACCTTGGAAACTGGGAAGAAATTCAGGTAGAATTTCTCTCTAAGGATTTCCTAGCTCCCTTCCATATTTTCGACAGCCAGAGAGTACCATTTCTTTGCTCCTCCCGTCAATGAGAACGGGAATAGCTTCCATTTGAGCGTCTCTTGAGTCATGCCTGCAATGACGAGACACGAACAGAGCTGCTCAAACTCGCGCAAATGCGCGTATGGACTCTCAGCATTCGTTCCTGAGAATGTTTGCTCACGAACCATGGACGTAGCTCATAGCCGGGTGTGGATATGGGATGTGATGATGGTGGTGGCTCCAAACAATCGCCCGTTGGAGCCGAGTGTTGACGTAAGGTGAGGGTGGAATCCATATGATGGATGATGGTGGGATACACGGACAACTTGGGTTCTGAATCAGAACAGCTACCATTCCCCGGCAACGACGCCAGAAAGCTTGTTGGCACTCCTTACGGCCTACAGATAAATCCGCAAGCGGACGGATACCGATGTAGCTTTCACTCGGGAGTATTCCAAGGTATCGATTTCCACGGGGAACGAGAAGTGAACTAATCCTAAACTAAGTTGTCCTAGGTAGATGGAATGGAGTGAATGGTACGAATGAGGTGGATGACAACAACAAAGAGAGTAGAGGAGTGGTAGGAGGGTAGAGAGGGTACGAGTCTGATAGGAGTATTTTACTAATTGATCGAGCAGATCAGAGGCTACAAATAGATACTTGCTTTGGGACAAGGGAACCGGTGGACACGAAGAAAGGGATGAGAAGGGGTGCCACTATTTCCCCACTGGGGGATCCTACGGACCGGAACTAACGTGATGGGCTACAAAGACCGGAAGGGCTGTCACCAACTTACGGCTACCACCTCCGTTGCGACGGGAATAAACTAAGTTAGTCTCAAGTATAGGCACCACGCCTACACTAGTCAACTAATACTTATCTCCTATAGAAAGATAAGCACCCAAGCTAAGCAACCAGTATACAGTTATACCAATCAACTAAGCATTGAACGAAGAACCAGCAAGCATATAAAAGTAAGAACTGAATGCTCAATTAATCAAAGAGAGATACAAGAGTTACCAGACACGACCCGGATGTTACTCGAAGTGAAGTCGAAAATTCCCGGTTCGGCCGAGCCGAGGTATGCACCGACTTGGCAGCCTATGGCCAGGATCACGCCATGGAGGCGGTTCCTCCCTTCGGCCGAACTGGCCAATTCGGCCGAAGTGGGCCCGGCCCACTGCTGCACTGCCTTGAGCTTGCACACGTGCTGGGCCATCTCCTGGGGTCGGTTGGCAGGTCAGTTCACGTCTTGGGCTGGGTTGGAAGGCCTTCGGTGGACTTCGGGTCTTTGTCGGGTTGAGCTCGGGCCCAGGGTGATGTGGCGGGAGCCCAGGATAAGCTGGTGCTGACGTGTATGGCTCCCGGTGGCTTGCACGGCTAAGGGGGGGTAATTGGCCGAATCGTGTCGTTCGGCCGAATCAGTCATTTCCGACCCCTATAGCCTGTGTTTCTCCATTTTGTACCTGCATACGGAACAGTCACCAAAACTTGTGGAAATAGTCAGTAATAAGCCCTATAGCTATGGTGTGTGTTTCCGTTGTGTTTATTTTATACTTGGTTGGAGGTCGGAAATCGGTCCATTACGACCGCCAACACCCACGATCTCCGGATACTAAACAGGCCGGTGGGAAGTTTGGGCCTCCTATCAATTGGGCCTAATATTGTTTGATAATTATTATTTTGAATTTCAGAATTTGATAACTAAAAGCAAGATTTTGGAACACTAAATGATTTCAACTGAAAAAGTTATGAATACCAAAGTTTCACAACTCACCAAGATCTACAAACTTTATTTAGTACATTAATCCATGTGACAAAGTTTGAATAATCTAAATTTTGAATTTCAAAATTTGATAACTAAAAGCAAGATTTTGGAACACTAAATGATTTCAACTGAAAAAGTCATGAATACCAAAGTTTCACAACTCACCAAGATCTACAAACTTTATTTAGTACATTAATCCATGTGACAAAGTTTGAATAATCTAAATTTTGAATTTCAAAATTTGATAACTAAAAGCAAGATTATGGAACACTAAATGATTTCAACTGAAAAAGTCATGAATACCAAAGTTTCATAACTCACCAAGATCTACAAACTTTATTTAGTACATTAATCCATGTGACAAAGTTTGAATAATCTAAATTTTGAATTTCAAAATTTGATAACTAAAAGCAAGATTATGGAACACTAAATGATTTCAACTGAAAAAGTTATGAATACCAAAGTTTCACAACTCACCAAGATCTACAAACTTTATTTAGTACATTAATCCATGTGACAAAGTTTGAATAATCTAAATTTTGAATTTCAAAATTTGATAACTAAAAGCAAGATTATGGAACACTAAATGATTTCAACTGAAAAAGTTATGAATACCAAAGTTTCACAACTCACCAAGATCTACAAACTTTATTTAGTACATTAATCCATGTGACAAGGTTTGAATAATCTAAATTTTGAATTTCAAAATTTGATAACTAAAAGCAAGATTTTGGAACACTAAATGATTTCAAACTTGTATAATCCGGCAAAAAAAAGTGCTGACCACAAACCTCGAACCGGCAACCTCATGCGTGACAAGCTCAAGGCTTACCACTGCTCCACGAAAACATACGTTATCAAATCTGGTTTTATTTTTTTATGTTGTTAAATCGTAAATTAAAAAATCAGAAAAAAAGAAAAAACTTGGCGCTACATGCTCATTGTTGGGTATGTAGTGTGAAAAGTTCTTAAATATTTTCGGAACAAAAGAATTTAATCCACGCGCGCAAAAAAAAGGGGAGGGGACAGGGATTTGAACCAATATATACTACCACTTTTTCAAATATAAAAATTATCTAAATAAAGATTATAGATCTTGATGAGTTATGAAACTTTGGTATTCATGACTTTTTCAGTTGAAATCATTTAGTGTTCCATAATCTTGCTTTTAGTTATCAAATTTTGAAATTCAAAATTTAGATTATTCAAACTTTGTCACATGGATTAATGTACTAAATAAAGTTTGTAGATCTTGGTGAGTTGTGAAACTTTGGTATTCATAACTTTTTCAGTTGAAATCATTTAGTGTTCCAAAATCTTGCTTTTAGTTATCAAATTCTGAAATTCAAAATAATAATTATCAAACAATATTAGGCCCAATTGATAGGAGGCCCAAACTTCCACCGGCCTGTTTAGTATCCGGAGATCGTGGGTGTTGGCGGTCGTAATGGACCGATTTCCGACCTCCAACCAAGTATAAAATAAACACAACGGAAACACACACCATAGCTATAGGGCTTATTACTGACTATTTCCACAAGTTTTGGTGACTGTTCCGTATGCAGGTACAAAATGGAGAAACACAGGCTATAGGGTCGGAAATGACTGATTCGGCCGAACGACACGATTCGGCCAATTACCCCCCTTAGCCGTGCAAGCCACCGGGAGCCATACACGTCAGCACCAGCTTATCCTGGGCTCCGCCACATCACCCTGGGCCCGAGCTCAACCCGACAAAGACCCGAAGTCCACCGAAGGCCTTCCAACCCAGCCCAAGACGTGAACTGACCTGCCAACCGACCCAGGAGATGGCCCAGCACGTGTGCAAGCTCAAGGCAGTGCAGCAGTGGGCCGGGCCCACTTCGGCCGAATTGGCCAGTTGGCCGAAGGGAGGAACCGCCTCCATGGCGTGATCCTGGCCATAGGCTGCCAAGTCGGTGCATACCTCGGCTCGGCCGAACCGGGAATTTCGCCCGAACAGCCAGGAACCGCTCCCAGTTGCTTGGCCGGTGCTCAACCTCCAAACCGACCTCTGCCACTATAAATAGCGGCTGGTTTCACCTGCAAAACACACAACACAAGAGTAGAGTGAGCGTTGCCAAGTTCCGCCACTTGTATCAGTAGAATAGGGAGAGAGGAGAGGTGAGCGTCCCGGAGAGGAGCCGGAGTGTCGGCCCCTCTTCCCGCTGTACCTCTACGGATGCGACTTCACTTCGAGTAACATCCGGGTCGTGTCTGGTAACTCTTGTATCTCTCTCTGATTAATTGAGCATTCAGTTCTTACTTTTATATGCTTGCTGGTTCTTCGTTCAATGCTTAGTTGATTGGTATAATGTATACTGGTTGCTTAGCTTGGGTGCTTATCTTTCTATAGGAGATAAGTATTAGTTGACTAGTGTAGGCGTGGTGCCTATACTTGAGACTAACTTAGTTTATTCCCGTCGCAACGGAGGTGGTAGCCGTAAGGTGGTGACAGCCCTTCCGGTCTTTGTAGCCCATCACGTTAGTTCCGGTCCGTAGGATCCCCACGTTGGGAAATAGTGGCACCCCTTCTCATCCCTTTCTGTGTGTCCACCGGTTCCCTTGTCCCGAAGCAAGTATCTATCTGTATCCTCTGATCTGCTCGATCAATCAGTAGAATACCTATCAGACTCGTACCCTCTCTACCCTCCTATCACTCCTCTTCTCTCTTTGTTGTTGTCATCCACCTCATCCATACCATTCACTCCATTCCATCTACCTAGGACAACTTAGTTTAGAATCAGTCCACTTCTCGTTCTCCGTGGAAATCGATACCTTGGAATACTCCCGGGTGAAAGCTACATCGGTATCCGTCCGCTTGCGGATTTATCTGTAGGCCGTAAGGAGTGCCAACAAGCTTTCTGGCGCCGTTGCCGGGGAACGGTAGCTGTTCTGATTCCGAACCCAAGTTGTCCGTGTATCCCACCATCCATCCATCATATGGATTCCACCTCACCTTACGCCAACACTCGGCTCCAAAGGGCGATTGTTTGGAGCCACCACCATCATCACATCCCATATCCACACCCGGCTATGAGCTACCGGCTTCCCATGGTTCGTGAGCAAACATTCTCAGGAACGAATGCCGAGAGTCCATACGCGCATTTTTTTTTGCCGGATTATACAAGTTTCAACCCTAACCCTAGGTGCTTAGTTTCAACCCTTACTCGCGGGTTCAAATCCCAGTCCCCCTCCCCTTTTTTTTGGGCGCGTGGATTAAATTCTTTTGTTCCAAAAATATTTAACAACTTTTCACACTACATACCCAACAATGAGCATGTAGCGCCAAGTTTTTTCTTTTTTTCTGATTTTTTAATTTACGATTTAACAACATAAAAAAAAGTAAAACCAGATTTGATAACGTATGTTTTCGTGGAGCAGTGGTAAGCCTTGAGCTTGTCACGCATGAGGTTGCCGGTTCGAGGTTTGTGGTCAGCACTTTTTTTGCCGGAATATACAAGTTTCCCGTTACAATAAAAAAATCACAATTGCAACAGCAAAAAAGGTTTTTGCAACTCTAAAACGTTGTTGCAATAACCATCTATCAATCGCAATGGTAAGCCATCCTCTTTCTCTCAGCGAGGTCAGCAGTTTGACTCCCCCCGACTACATTATCAATCGCAATGGTAAGCCATCCTAATTCTCTCAGCGAGGTCAGCAGTTTGACTCCCCCCGGCTCCCTTATTTTGCTGATTTTAATTCAATTATTTCTTTCCAAATTTCACTGCCGACGTGGTGAGGACCTGACTGCCGACGTGTTGAGGACCTGGCTGCATGTCATTCATCAACATGTTTACTACAGGTGCAGTGGTAATGTCTGTCTTTCGATTCTCGCTTCGTTCACAACTTTTCATTTTAGCATTTTAGCTCTATCAATTCAAAAAAAATCCAAAAGAGGCAGTGGTACAATGGTAGGGCCCTTGCCAGCATACAATGGAGGTTGGTAGAACCTACAAAAAGAGTAAAGGCTGAAAGAAAATTGAAAGGGGCACTTGTGCAGTGGTAGGACTCTTGCTAGTATAGTGTAGGTTGTGGGTTCAAGGGCTAGCTACGTCATGTTTATGATATTTTTTGTCTCATTTTTTTGATATGTGGTGAGATAAAAAAGAAATTATAGAGCTATGCCATATTTGTAGTGTAAGTTCTAAATTCAATCCCTCATATTTGTGTATTTTTCATATTTTAGTTTCTACAAATTTAAAATCTATCATGCAAACGAAATAGTTGTTTTGTAAATATTGTGGTTGAGTACCCATTCAAACTTAATTCCCTAAATTACAATCATATCTATAAATTTGGTTAGAAAGTTTTGCTTCACTGGATAGCATAATTTGGGTCCATAAGATTTACACATGGTTTTTGTAAAGGCAAACTAAATATCGTTATGAACTTGATATATTTTCAAATTGTTTTATATAACTTGAAGTCGCAATTTTATTTGAAGTTATACGCATGAAAGTCTACTTTCTTCCTCATTCATTCCTCAAACTTGGATACATACTTATATTTAGTCTCACATTACATGTGAATCGACATTGACACATTTGTAGCAACCCAAAAAACCGTTGTAATAGGGAAATCATATTGCATCCATTTAGGTTTCTCGTTGAAGTAAAAAAATCACAACTACAACACCAAAGAAGGTTTTTGCAACTCTAAAAAATTGTTGCAATAGGCACAAGGTATTGCATCTACATTAGAGTTTCTGTTGCAGTAACCATCTATCGATCGCAACACCACTGAAATTTATTGCAACATGAGAAAATCGTTGTAAAAACACCAATCAAAAGCAACCATTTGAAATATAGTTGCAGTAATATCATATTATTGCAATGAAAAATAGTGCTATTGCAACTCCAAAGTGACGTAGCAATAACTCCAAATAATTGCAACCAAAGCCCAATATAGTTGTAATAACACACCCTTATTGCAACCAAAAGTCAACCTAAGGCAACACTTATAGTTCGTTGCATTATAGGACCATATTGCTACCATTTTATACAAAAGTTGTGATATGACCCCCCTATGGCAACCAAAATGGTGGCATTGCACATGTGTACCATGGCAATAGCCAAGAAACCTTGTAGTGATTACACGAAAAGAAAAAAAACACATCGGGGGAAGCTTGCGCCCTTCTCCTAGGGCGACGGGCGGAACCCCGACCTCCAGCGCCGCCACCCCAGGCCTTCGACACCCCTCGTCTCACCGCCACCCGAGTGGGCTCCGGGCTAAGCAGCGCACATGCAAGGAAGGCGGCGGTGGGACTCATCCTCTCCCCTCGGTGTGGCCTCCTGGCGCACTAGCTTTCCCCGCGGCGGCGGCGTCAGGGCGACGCCCACGGTCGGTGGCGGAGCTGGTCGATTCAGGAGGGGGTGAACCCTCGGGTCTGTGTGGCTAGCGGCGCTTCCTCCCTCTCCCATGCCGGTGCGGGAGTCCGGCAGGACGGAGGGAGATCCAGTGACGGCAGAGCGGCCCGGCGGCCTTGGCGCATAGCTGCCGGGTCGGAGTTGCCTCCGGCAGTTTGGGCAGCAGCAGATCTATGGCGGGGCCGCCGCTGGCTACGGTTCTCTGGCAGGGGCGGGGGTGCGGCTGTAACAACCCTAATAATTTCCCTAGGATTTGTTGAATGCAAAAATTTAAATTTAAAAATTTTTGGTGGAATTATTGTGCATGCAAACCAACATATAAGATTGCTCTCGAATTGCTCCCTTTGCTCCTAGGCAAATTTAAATTTGAATAAAAATAATTTGAAGTGCTAAGGACTAAATAGTGGTGATTTGGAGTTATTTTGGTTTTATTGGATTTTTGGTTGGTTTGAATTCAAATTCTAGATTTGAATCCAAACTCTAATAGGCCAAACTAATTTCAAACCCTATCTAACCTTCATGGGCCAAATCTAACTCGTGAAGTCCAGAAACTGCCCCTGAACTCTCCTTCCAAGCCAGCCAACCAAATCCAGCCCGTCGGCCTTTCGGCCAAGCACCGGCCCAATCACCGCCGCACCCCACCTTCTTTCTTCTCCTCTACCGCTAATACGCGGGCCCCGCACGTCAGCTTTATCCCCTTCCTCTCTTCTTCCTCGCGCGTGGCCGCCTCCTCTCTGCCGAGCGCGCCCATGACCCGAGCCTGTCGCCACCGAGGACTGGTGGATCAAGACATACTCTCACGAGCGATTCCCATAGCGCCTTTCGGTAACCACTGGCAAGATAGAGATGTACAAGTTACTAATCCAAGACCAGAGCCATTATAGTTCCAGCGGTGGCAACAGGCTCCTGGGTTGCCGCTTGAGAACCAGTCCTTACGGAGAGACACTAGAACAAAGCACGAAGCATATGTTCTAGCTCCCGGAACCATGTTGCTAAAAAGCAAGTTTTAACACCATCATTGTAGTGAACCTTTATGTCAAGATTAACAATTGAACAATTAATGACAGTAGCTGCGCATAGCAAAGATCTACCCATATGCATGAACTGATCAAGGACAGGGTAATCAAAGCTAGGAACAACCTTAAAAAGGGTTACAATTTAGACACATGCATATGCAGTAAATAATGCATTAAGGGTGTGTAGGTAGCAAGGATTGTCCGTGCTATACTTGCCTTTATCCAACAGAGATACCGCTATTATGCGTCTTTAGCTCTTGCTCTTTTAATCTTTGGATCGCTCGAACTGTGTTCCTTCTTCTTGAATTCTCTTGATGACGTTTCTCTACTCGCAGCAATCATCGAGCACACATGCAGCTAAACAAGCAAACAAGCAATATAGAACTAAGAACAATACACCAATCAAATGAAAAGCTTTAAAAGAATGCACTAAAGGATAGGGCTTGGTTTTATGGTCTTGTGAGCGCAAGAATTTCTGAAAACGGAGCTGCGGTTGAAAAGTTACAACTATCGAAAGATTTGTATTATCAAGTGACATGACTATATGCTTCATTTATTTTAATTTAATAAAATTATGTAAAGGATATTTTAGATGAATGCCTTATGTTATAATTAATTCAAGTTATATTTGTATTTGTAAAACCGAGGTGG
Source organism: Echinochloa crus-galli (assembly GCA_900205405.1). Taxonomy (NCBI): domain Eukaryota; kingdom Viridiplantae; phylum Streptophyta; class Magnoliopsida; order Poales; family Poaceae; genus Echinochloa; species Echinochloa crus-galli. Next base: position 438,469 of record OAMR01000797.1, read on the forward strand.
AACCTAATCACATTTTATTTATAATGTTTATGTACAGATTATACATAGTTAAATATTTAATTTGGAAATAGAACATGTGAGAGCATCTAGCGAAAACATATCATATTTTGTGTTTAGCTAGCCAATATTATATTTAGAACATATTAATGTTGAATTTATTCAAATTAACATTTAATTATGAAAATCCGGAGTCAAACTCTAATTTACTTTTAATTAGAAAGATAATTTTAAATAGACATTAATCAAATTAGAATTTATTTATGAAAAACTGAGATATAACTTAATTGACTTTTATTTATGAAATTAGTTGAATAAATAATTAATAAAATTAGCAATTATTGTTAAATCCGTGGTATAAACCTTAATTAGCTTTTAATTAGAAAACATGATTGAATAGGTGTTAATTAATTAATAAAATTCAGAAATAAGTTATATGTTAAATGATAGTGCTAAAGCGTAGTTTAAGTTGGTATGAATCTAACACAACGAAAATGGATTAAAACGGAGTTGAAACGTGGGTTCTTTGGTTAAAAGAAGGCTGCAGGGACCTAGATGCAATTAACCATAGACTATAGGGGCTAGCTGAAGATTTTCGCAAGGCTCAGCAAACAGTGCCGTAAAAACAACAAAGGCTGGGGTTGGATCTGACAAAAGGCTTGGGCTGGGTTTATGTTTAGGAGAGGAGTTCTTCCAAGGGGTTTTGCGGAAAATTACCAAGACACAAGAATGCATCTGAAGTTTACGCGATTCTTTAGGGACCTAAGCGTGAAACAACCATCTCCTTCCTCTGAACACGCAGGGGAGTTCGCCGGCGTCCTGGGCTTGGCTCGCCGGCGTTAGGGTGGTCTAGGTCCGCGGCTAGCTGGCGCATGGGGGAGAGGAGACAGAGGGGAACACGTGGAGGTTCTCACCACGGCCAGAGGCGCAGGAGGCCGGCCGGCAATCGGCCCGCGGCGGAGATGGTGGACGGCGGCGGCGGCTTCACGCGGGAGGAGGTGCTCCGGCGGGCGCGAGTGGCGAGCGGGCGCTGGAGGCGAGCTGGCTGCGGAGTGGGCCGCGCGCGTGTTGGGCCGGCCCGTACCTGGCCTCGCAGGCTCGGCCCGAGAGAGAGACAGAAAGGGCCCGCGGGGAGAGAGAGAGCTGGGCCGCGGCAGCTGCTGCGCTGGGCTGAGGTAGAAGGAAAGGAGGAAGGGCTGGGCCTGCTCGGGAAAAAGAGAGGAGGGAGGGAAGTCGGCCGGGAGGAAAGATCAGGGGGCACAAGTGGACTCCTTCCGCAACAACTTTTCTAAAGCTCCAAACAAGGCAATTCAAATTCGAATTTAAATTAGATTTAAATTCCAATTGATTTGCACACAACCAAAACTCAATGCAACCAGCATGAATGCAACAAAGATGTTTCTAAACCCTATATTTGATTTTGATTCTCAGAAATAATTCATTTTTCCTATATTAATTATGGACACTTTCGATAAAAAATAAATTAATTACTAAATTATTTAAAATTTAAAATAGTGCAAATTTCGGGGTGTTACACAGGCCGTCCAGGTAACTCAGCTCTTCTTTCAGTTCCTCAATCTTCTCCTCCTGAGTGGCTATAGTCTTGTCTCTCTCAGAAATATGGTCTTCGATTCTAAAGTCGCGAGCTTGCTGAGCGGCCATGATCAGCTCGGTCATGTCCCTTCTGTTGGTCGCTTCCTGCTCCAGCATGCAGATCATCTGTTGCTTTGTTTCCAGGCGTTCTTCTAACCACTCAATCTTCCTGTCTTTGTCCAACAGCTGGTTTTCCCTTGTCCACAGCTTCTCCTTCAGAGTGACCACTTTCTCCTCCAAACCCACGTTGAGATATTCTTGTTCAACCAAGCACTGAACCCTGGTCCTCAGAGTCGCATTCCGCTCTCTATCGGCGGGTGCGCGAGAGAGCTGACTGCGTCTCGGTCACCTGGGTCCTCCAAGGCCCGCGATAGGTACCTGAAGCGGGTGTTGCGGAGCTGCTCTCTGTACACAAGTGTGACTAGATGGAGTATCCTCATGGCAACAGTCTGTACTGCTCGGCTGAAGCTGCTTGAATTCTCAGTGATCTTGGGCGACCGATGATATGGGGTACGACCATCTGTAGCCTTGTGAGCACTCCCTCTCCAGGTCCATAAGTCCAGCCCTCGTAGAAGACGTTATCCACGTCTATCCCAACAACCTGGAGCACCTCCCTCAACAGCACTGCCAAGCCTCCACAATCTGCTCCAGTGGTCCTGATCCGCTCACGCTCATCTTCCTCTCTCGCTACCATCTGCCAGATAGTTAGAGGGGGTTGTTAGTAAGTTAGCAAGTTAGTAAGGTAAGGTAAGGGTAAAACAGTGTAAATAGTTGAGATTTACGGCATATAATTTTTGAAACAGTTCAAGGAGTTTCATATAAAATGAGAGACTCAGTTAGAGCTTCTGTCCTAGGTTTCCATTCTATAGGTTACGCGCTATGGTCAAGTATGGCTCTGATACCAACTGAAACGAACCGGACTCCCACTGACGAGAATCCGACTCCCTGTACCCTTGAGATAGTCCTAAGAATAGCAGTTATCTCGTACAGAACTCATCTCAGTATAATATCACATCCATACAACGATAAAAGATCCAATAACTGACATATATAAAACATAGCGGTCCGATACAAGCCCTCAGGGCTAAATCGACAATGGGAACAGCTACGAAGCGTAGCTAAATCATCGGGTCCACACTCCAAAGGCATCCTTCAGCGCACGCGTAACCCTTCAGTCGTACCATCCGTCTTGGTTGAACTCGTGGTCGGGGTCTTCTCCTGTCCACCCAAAGTCTGTCCCCAAGGAAATGGGACAGGTTCACGTCACCAACCATAATGTGGAGCAATGCTTTAAAGTGGCCTAGACTAGTAATAGATATTCAAGGAAATAAAAGCAGGGGTTTCTTATGCGCGCAGCAGCAATATAACCAAGTTCATCTCATCTCCAGCACCTTTGCTCAATAGAGAGATCACACTCCCCAAATCCCACCATCAGCCTCACAACCACATCGGGCTCATCCTGCCGCAACAGGTTCCCGCAAATAACATCCACCAACACCTTTCACTCACTAGTCGACTCGGTGAGATCCCTCCCCACCTTGTCTCATCAGCAACGCTGGACCAATCTCTCATTTCCCAAATCAAGGACGAGGTAAGAAAGCAGAATCCCATGCTA
>OAMR01000797.1:445725-461174 GCA_900205405.1 Echinochloa crus-galli
CACTCCACAGGCGTCCTTGAGCGCACGCGCAACCCTTCAGTCGTACCACCCATCCTGGTTGAACTCGTGGTCGGGGTCTTCTCCTGTGTACCCAAAGTCTGTCCCCAAGGAAATGGGATAGATCCACGCCACCAACCATGATATGAAGCAATGCTTTAAAGTGGCCTAGACTAGTAATAGATATTCAAGGAAATAAAAGCAGGGGTTTCTTATGCGCGCAGCAGCAATATAACCAAGTTCATCTCATCTCCAGCACCTTTGCTCAATAGAGAGATCACACTCCCCAAATCCCACCATCAGCCTCACAACCACATCGGGCTCATCCTGCCGCAACAGGTTCCCGCAAATAACATCCACCAACACCTTTCACTCACTAGTCGACTCGGTGAGATCCCTCCCCACCTTGTCTCATCAGCAACGCTGGACCAACCTCTCATAACCCAAACCAAGGATGAGGTAAGAATGCAGATTCCCAAGCAAGCGGGTTGTCCGTAACCGTGGACATGGTTATACGTATAGTTTTCACTTTGCAGAGGTGGCACTCCTGGAATCCATCCGGGCTGCAAGGCTAGTCAGCAACCAACCTGAGACACAGCCCACAATAAAGACCCTAAACAGTAACGGCGCCAATCATGTCTCCCTGGGCTCGGGAAACATCTGAACTAACATCTGCCCCAGGGGTGTGAAACCTTCCCACCGGGGGCAGTGGTAAATCAGGGAGAGTACGCCGCAACGAGTCCCCCTTACACATATCAAACTCGAATCTCCTACAGTCTCTGCGCCGCACTAGAGTAGGCTTGCTGGAACCCTCCCCATACTAGGTAGATGGTGAGCACGGTGGTCCGCGACCGAAACTGGATACCGACTCAGTACTTAAATTATCGGTGGAAGCAGGTATCAGCGTCATAAGCGATCCGCCGCAACGGTCCGCAATCGGCACCCATTATAGGTATGGCCGCCCAAACTCCTCAAAAGAAACTAAGTAACCAAGTAACCATGTACCCGCAACAGGTACTCCGTAGGATCTACCCGAGTGTAGTTCCCAAGCACCCCCAATCAAAGGATCGGGTTGTTATCACTTGCTTCCACCGCCTAACTGCACTACACGTGCCCAAGCCCTCCCAACTCATGCCAAGAAGATCAATCACAACCACCCCAACACATGCATAGCATAGCATTTATATAAAGTGGATAACTCGGTAGCAAGGTAACAGGACAGGAAAAAGGCAGTGCAGGGCATATCGTCATGCATATAAAGTAAAGCGCTAGCATACTAGTTTGCATGTCTACTAGGTATTTCAGAGGATGGTCGGACGTGAACCTGGGCAAGCTTCCTCTTCCTCCTCAAAGCTGTTGTCGGGGTAGTCCGGCTCCTCCTGGTACTCTGGGGCTCCTATAGTCACGAGAAATAGAAATAAGACACGGCTACTAGCAAAAAAAACCAAAACAGCAAGGAAGGAAGACCCAACGAACACCAAACTATACACTAACGCGTAGGTCATGATTTTAGAAAAATATAGAAACTGGTTTCATATTTTTCTGAGCTACGGTTGATTTATTATTAATTTTCGAAGTTTAAATCATTTTCTGACAATAATAAACAATTTCCAGAAAAGAAAATCAGACAAATAATCAGCCTGCTGACGTCATCATGACATCATGCTGACGTCAGCAGTGGGGTCCGCCTATGGTGACGTCAGCAGTGGGCCCTGCTCACGTCAGCGTTGACTTGGTCAACGGGTCAACAAGTCAACGGGTCAAGTCAGTGGGTCCCGCGTGTCAGTGACTGCCAGAGTATGACATGTGGGCCCAGCGTCAGCGCCGTTAAAAGAAAAGGAGAAAAAACGGCTGGGCTGGAATTGGGCCGAAAGATGAATGGGCCGAGAAAGTTCAAGGGTGCAAAACAGACTTTAGCGACAGATTCGGCCCACGAACGTTGGGACGCTGGGTTCGCTTCTGGTGGACTCGGTCCACGGTGGACCATGTCATGGGTTCACGGTGCGCCGGGCGCACGGGTGGCCGACTCAGGATCTTATGCGGCTGGCTGTGTGTGGTGGTGGTGTGGTCCACCGTGCGGTCTAGGCCGGCCGCGACACGGCGCGCTCTAGACTGCGACCGATGGCGATGGTCGTCGGTGGGGATCGCCGGAGAAAGCTCGGCGCGGACCTAGAAGCGGTGGATAAGCTGCGCTAGGGCTCGGTGGTTCGATTTGGCCGGAAAAAGGCTATGGCTTGGTTGGCCAGTTGGGCTCCCGATGCGTTGGCGGCGCCACGGCCATGGCGCCGGTGAGCACGACGGCGGGACGGGTTTGGCACCCTACCCGGTTGGTTTCTTGGTGCACGCGTGCTGGCACCAGCGTTGCTGGGTTGCAACGCTAGGCTAGGTTTGGGGTGCGCGTGCGCGGACACACGGTTTCCCATGGCCGCGGCACGGCCTCGGCGGCGCGCGGCGAGCAGATCTCAACCACGGCGGCCTTGGCTGCGGTTAGCTGGCGACGGCGGTCTGCAAAGGGGGTGAGCGGCACAAGGTCCCTGCAAGAACACGGCCACGACTCTATGGTCGGGTCCCAGAGGCGGCTGGTCGACGGCAAGCGCAAGAACGGCGGCGCTCGGCCGGAACAGAGGAAGATGAAGGGGATCGGCGACGGCAGCTCACCCTGGGTCACGTCGTCGTACGCAGCAGCTCGGGGAAGATGCGCGGTGCTCCGGTGATGCTCGCGCTCCCACATACTGCTCCGCTCCGGCTTGGCGTCTCCACGTGCGGTGGCGACGACGTTGACGACGGCAGCGCGAAGGCGACGATCGGGTCCTCCTCGGTCCTCTCCTACTCCTCTTCTCCCTTCCCCAACTCCCAGGACGCCTCTCACTCCTCTCACCCTCTCGAATCAGTGGCTAGAAAACCCCAAAGGGACGGCGCGTCTTGGGGAAGAAGAAGACCGGGCAGTGGTCTTATAGTGCGATGGCGGCTAGGGTTTAGGGCACGGACGGCCGGATGAGGAAGCACAGCGCTCGGGGACACGCGTCCCCATCACATCGGGCCGCCACGAGGGTTGATGGGACCGGCTCGGGTCATGGGCGCGCTCGGCAGAGAGGAGGCAGCCGCGCGCGAGGAAGAACAGAGGAAGGGGATAAAGCTAACGTGCGGGCCCCGCGTATTAGTGGCAGAGGAGAAGAAAGAAGGTGGGGGTGCGGCGGTGATTGGGCCGGTGCTGGGCCGAAAGGCCGACGGGCTGGATTTGGTTGGCTGGCTCGGAAGGAGAGTTCAGGGGCAGTTTCTGGACTTCACGAGTTAGATTTGGCCCACGAAGGTTAGATAGGGTTTGAAATTAGTTTGGCCAATTAGAGTTTGGATTCAAATCTAGAATTTGAATTCAAACCAACCAAAAATCCAATAAAACCAAAATAACTCCAAATCACCACTATTTAGTCCTTAGCACTTCAAATTATTTTTATTTAAATTTAAATTTGCCTAGGAGCAAAGGGAGATATTCGAGAGCAATCTTATATGTTGGTTTGCATGTACAATAATTCCACCAAAAATTTTTAAATTCAAATTTTTGCATTCAACAAATCCTAGGGAAATTATTAGGGTTGTTACAGCCGCAGCCCCGCCCCTGCCAGAGAACCGTAGCCGGCGGCAGAGAGGAGGCAGCCGCGCGCGAGGAAGAACAGAGGAAGGGGATAAAGCTAACGTGCGGGCCCCGCGTATTAGTGGCAGAGGAGAAGAAAGAAGGTGGGGGTGCGGCGGTGATTGGGCCGGTGCTGGGCCGAAAGGCCGACGGGCTGGATTTGGTTGGCTGGCTCGGAAGGAGAGTTCAGGGGCAGTTTCTGGACTTCACGAGTTAGATTTGGCCCACGAAGGTTAGATAGGGTTTGAAATTAGTTTGGCCAATTAGAGTTTGGATTCAAATCTAGAATTTGAATTCAAACCAACCAAAAATCCAATAAAACCAAAATAACTCCAAATCACCACTATTTAGTCCTTAGCACTTCAAATTATTTTTATTTAAATTTAAATTTGCCTAGGAGCAAAGGGAGATATTCGAGAGCAATCTTATATGTTGGTTTGCATGTACAATAATTCCACCAAAAATTTTTAAATTCAAATTTTTGCATTCAACAAATCCTAGGGAAATTATTAGGGTTGTTACAGCCGCAGCCCCGCCCCTGCCAGAGAACCGTAGCCGGCGGCAGAGAGGAGGCAGCCGCGCGCGAGGAAGAACAGAGGAAGGGGATAAAGCTAACGTGCGGGCCCCGCGTATTAGTGGCAGAGGAGAAGAAAGAAGGTGGGGGTGCGGCGTTAGGTTGACTTTTGGTTGCAATAATGGTGTGTTATTACAACTATATTGGGCTTTGGTTGCAATTATTTGGAGTTATTGCTACGTCACTTTGGAGTTGCAATAGCAGGCCCCGCCATAGATCTGCTGCTGCCCAAACCGCCGGAGGCAACTCCGACCCGGCAGCTATGCGCCAAGGCCGCCGGGCCGCTCTGCCGTAACTGGATCTCCCTCTGTCCTGCCGGACTCCCGCACCGGCATGGGAGAGGGAGGAAGCGCTGCTAGCCACACAGACCCGAGGGTTCACCCCCTCCTGAATCGACCAGCTCCGCCACCGACCGTGGGCGTCGCCCTGACGCCGCCGCCGCCGCGGGGAGAGCTAGTGCGCCAGGAGGCCACACCGAGGGGAGAGGATGAGTCCCACCGCCGCCTTCCTTGCATGTGCGCTGCTTAGCCCGGAGCCCAGAATGTGAGACTAAATATAAGTATGTATCCAAGTTTGAGGAATGAATGAGCAAGAAAGTAGACTTTCATGCGTATAACTTCAAATAAAATTGCGACTTCAAGTTATATAAAACAATTTGAAAATATATCAAGTTCATAGATATTTATAGATATGATTGTAATTTAGGGAATTAAGTTTGAATGGGTACTCAACCACAATATTTACAAAACAACTATTTCGTTTGCATGATAGATTTTAAATTTGTAGAAACTAAAATATGAAAAATACACAAATATGAGGGATTGAATTTAGAACTCACACTACAAATATGGCATAGCTCTATAATTTCTTTTTTATCTCACCACATATCAAAAAAATGAGACAAAAAATATCATAAAGATGACGTAGCTAGCCCTTGAACCCACAACCTACACTATACTAGCAAGAGTCCTACCACTGCACCAGTGCCCCTTTCAATTTTCTTTCAGCCTTTACTCTTTTTGTAGGTTCTACCAACCTCCATTGTATGCTGGCAAGGGTCCTACCATTGTACCACTGCCTCTTTTGGATTTTTTTTCAGCCTTTACATGTTTTGTAGGTTGAATTGATAGAGCTAAAATGCTAAAATGAAAAGTTGTGAACGAAGCGAGAATCGAAAGACAGACATTACCACTGCACCTGTAGTAAACATGTTGATGAATGACATGCAGCCAGGTCCTCAACACGTCGGCAGTCAGGTCCTCACCACGTCGGCAGTGAAATTTGGAAAGAAATAAAAGAATTAAAATCAGCAAAATAAGGGAGCCGGGGGGAGTCAAACTGCTGACCTCGCTGAGAGAAAGAGAATGGCTTACCATTGCGATTGATAAGGTAGTCGGGGGAAGTCAAACTGCTGACCTCGCTGAGACAAAGAGAATGGCTTACCATTGCGATTGATAGATGGTTATTGTAAGAACGTTTTAGAGTTGCAAAAACCTTTTTTGGTGTTGCAATTGTGATTTTTTTATTGTAATGGGAAACTTGTATATTCCGGCAAAAAAAGTGCTGACCACAAACCTCGAACCGGCATCCTCATGCGTGACAAGCTCAAGGCTTACCACTGCTCCACGAAAACATACGTTATCAAATCTGGTTTTACTTTTTTTATGTTGTTAAATCGTAAATTAAAAAATCAGAAAAAAAAGAAAAAACTTGGCACTATATGCTCATTGTTGGGTATGTAGTGTGAAAAGTTCTTAAATATTTTCGGAACAAAAGAATTTAATCCACGCGCGCAAAAAAAAGGGGAGGGGGACAGGGATTTGAACCCGCGAGTAAGGGTTGAAACTAAGCACCTAGGGTTAGGGTTGAAACTTGTATAATCCGGCAAAAAAAAGTGCTGACCACAAACCTCGAACCGGCAACCTCATGCGTGACAAGCTCAAGGCTTACCACTGCTCCACGAAAACATACGTTATCAAATCTGGTTTTATAAAGTTTGTAGATCTTGGTGAGTTGTGAAACTTTGGTATTCATGACTTTTTCAGTTGAAATCAGTTAGTGTTCCAAAATCTTGCTTTTAGTTATCAAATTTTGAAATTCAAAATTTAGATTATTCAAACTTTGTCACATGGATTAATGTACTAAATAAAGTTTGTAGATCTTGGTGAGTTGTGAAACTTTGGTATTCATGACTTTTTCAGTTGAAATCAGTTAGTGTTCCAAAATCTTGCTTTTAGTTATCAAATTTTGAAATTCAAAATAATAATTATCAAACAATATTAGGCCCAATTGATAGGAGGCCCAAACTTTCCACCGGCCTGTTTAGTATCCGGAGATCGTGGGTGTTGGCGGTCGTTATGGACCGATTTCCGACCTCCAACCAAGTATAAAATAAACACAACGTAAACACACACCATAGCTATAGGGCTTATTACTGACTATTTCCACAAGTTTTGGTGATTGTCCCGTATGCAGGTACAGAATGGAGAAACACAGGCTATAGGTGTCGGAAATGACTGATTCGGCCGAACGACACGATTCGGCCAATTACCCCCCTTAGCCGTGCAAGCCACCGGGAGCCATCCACGTCAGCACCAGCTTATCCTGGGCTCCTACCACATCACCCTAGGCCCGAGCTCAACCCGACAAAGACCCGAAGTCCACCGAAGGCCTTCCAACCCAGCCCAGGACGTGAACTGACCTGCCAACCGACCCCAGGAGATGGCCCAGCACGTGTGCAAGCTCAAGGCGGTGCAGCAATGGGCCGGGCCCACTTCGGCCGAATTGGCCAGTTTGGCCGAAGGGAGGAACCGCCTCCAGGGCGTGATCCTGGCCGTAGGCTGCCAAGTCGGTGCATACCTCGGTTCGGCCGAACCGGGAATTTCGCCCGAACAGCCAGGAACCGCCTCCCAGTTGCTTGGCCGGTTCTCAACCTCCAAACCGACCTCTGCCACTATAAATAGAGGCCTGGTTTCACCTGCAAAACACACAACACAAGAGTAGAGTGAGCGTTGCCAAGTTCCGCCACTTGTATCAGTAGAATAGGGAGAGAGGAGAGGTGAGCGTCCCGGAGTGGAGGAAGCATGGCAAAAATAAAAGAAAAAGAAAAGCATGCCAAAGAGCATGGCAAAAAGAAAAGAGAAAAAGAAAAGCATGCCAAGTGGCATGGCAAAAATATGAGAATAAAAGATAGCCCATGTTCTCGAAAATAAATAAGGAGAGGGAGGTTCATCCAAGGAGTTCCACCATATTCCACCATATTTTATTCCACCAAAGTCCATTCCACCATACTACACTCCATCCATCCCACACACTTGCACTTCTCGATCTTAAGATGTGTTTGGTTTCCTCATAGATCCGGTCTTTGACGTGTGTTGAGCCCCCGCGGAGACGCTGGAGACGCGGTCCGGTGGAGCGGCGGCGTGTGTTGAGACCCTACGGCAAGCTACGCACCCGCACGGTAGAGTCCTGGCTCGGAAGAGCGGTGGCCGCGCCGCCGAAGTGTTGAGCCCCCACGGCGAGCCGCTGGAAGGCACGAGCACTCCGAGATGGAATCCTGAAAAGAGTAGAGTGGAATAAAACTAAGTTTAACTGTTCATCCTTTCAACCGCCCAAGATAAGGAGATTGCTATAAGCCCCATAGGTAAAAGGCGATTTAAAAAACTTTGCCTATGATTCAAGTACTTTTGAGTACTAGTTGTTTATAAGGTTACCTGCAAAAGAAATGACATTGTAGCAACTCCTGATCCACCGAGCCTAAGTTTATATCTTTGCTCGAGGATGAGCAAAGAGCTAAGCTTGGGGGAGCTTGTTGACGGTCGTTACAACCCAAATCCGACCACCAATACTCGGGAATAAAAGAGGTTATATGCAACATTCCTTGTACTTAGGTTTATTTTCTAATAAAGTTCCACGAGTTTTGGTGAGTGCCATGTTTGCAGGTACAATATCACGAAACATGTGCTATAGGGGTCGGAAATGACAGAAATGGCCGAACGACACATTCGGCCGGTTATCCCCCTTAGCCGTATGGGCCACCGGGAGCCGTCCACGTCACCGCCAACCGAACGGACACATCAAATGCCACGTGGACGACCGCCAACTCATCTCGGACCATGCCACATCACCCTGGGCCAGACCAAGCACGAAGCCAAGCATGAAAGAGGAAGCCCAGGGGGTCCAAGACAGAAGGCGGCGATGGAGGAGGCCGGCCATGGGCCGGGGCTGGTTCGGCCGAACCAGGCCCTTCGGCCAAACCGCCTCCAACTAGCAACCGACTCCAGGGGAGGCATCCTGGCCCTTGGAGCACAGGCGGTGCATCCAAGGGCTTCGGCCGAATTGGGTAGTTCGGCCGAACCCGGGGTGTTCGGCCGAACCGACCCACAACCGCCTCTGGTTTCCTTGGCGGTTACCCAGCCTCAAACCGCCATGGGACCCCTATAAATGCAGTGCTACACCTCCCATTCAACACACACTCAAGCCAAGGAGCTCTTCCACTTCATTTCTAGTAGATTAGGATAGTTTAGTTGGGAGCTAGAGTCGAGTCGAGCTGTGCCTCGGAGGTTCCGGAGTCGTCTTCAGAAGCTCTGGTAATAGCTCTTGTATCTTTTACTTTACCTTTTGTAAGACATTGAGTATCAATATAGTTATCTTTATCACTTTGCCTTTGTCATTTATATCTTGCTTCTACTTTATCCTAGTAGCAAATATATCTTGTTTAGACTATAGTCAGTTATAGTTCTAGTGCTTGTAGTCTTGTTTAAGTCTTTGTCTTGGCTGGTTCTTCGATCTTGCTTGATACAATTTCAAGTTTAGCTAGACTGCCATGGGGATCAAAAGTGGCTACTAGCAGCGGAGAGAACATTGATTCAGCAACAATAGCTCCGACTCTGATCAGTAACCTTAGTTTCTGCCCGTCGTAACGGAGGTGGTAGCCGGGAGGTGGTGACAGCCCTTCCGATCTTTGTAGCCCATCACGTTAGTTCCGGTGTCCTAGGACCCAAGGTTTAGGGTGGTCGGCACCCCTTCTCATCCCTTTCTGTGTGTCGGATGCCCTGTAGTCCCCAAGGAAGGCAATAGACTTATTCCGGACCTACTAGTGCTGGCTCTTTAGCCACTGTATCGCTAACCACTTGGCCTAGGTAGATAGAGTCCCCAGGAATCCTTTATCTCTTCTCGTTGTCCTCCCAACTATCTATATCCAGAAGATAGTTTATCAAATTTTGAAGCTAACCCAATTGGAATCACGTTAATCGGATGTCTATAACTCGAGATATAAAATAAACAAGCAGACTAGGTCAGATGGTGACGAGAATTGATGAAGCCGTATACTTCGAGTTAAGAATGTTCCAGCCACAAGAATTACAGGACGACAATTTTGAAAAGCAATGGAGCATTGCGGGAAGCACCAGAATACCATTTGAAGAACATGCTTGTAAATACCATTGTCAGGTTGCATCATCCTCGAAGAGTAAGATAACCCTATAGCATTGAGGGCACGTGGGACTTTGCATACGACTTGTTCCAATCACCCCACAACACTGACATAGCGTTTTGCTTTGCACGTCAGGCCTTTGAATACTTCACCCTAAACCCACTGAAGGCGAAGATGGATTCCACAAGACATGGCACCAACATGTCACTGTCCTTGTGAATAATACCAAGGATTCGACGGCCAAGGTACCTTGTCGTGCACTGCGCATGCTCTTGCTTCGGCTTAGCCGAGCGGCAAGTGTGAGGTTGCACCACTCTAGTAATCTTCAATTGTCCAGTGCCTCTAATTAGTCTAGACCAAACATGCCACATGCATTCTTGCTTGCACATAACGTCATACGTAAGCCTCGGAACATAGTGCACAACACTGAAAGGCCTAAAAACCTAACAGTGTAGTCATCCAAGAAAAACTATCTTCAAGTGTACTGAACTTCATTCCCTTACTAATACGTGGGTTCTCCATATCTACCTATGGCTTTGTGGCACATGCTTATGTCTTTAGAGTTGGCCACCGAATAGAGTTCAACATGAACTTCCTTAATCAACCTTGCCGCCGTCCTCGTACTTCGAGTTGCTCTGGCCGTCGTCGTGACCAGGTGGCTGCGCCACGGCATGCGAGGCACTGCTGAGGTTGAAGCTGCCGAAACCCTTGATCTCGCTGTAATTGCAAGTCCTCGGTCGCTATAATTAGAAGGCAACAAAAAGAAATTCCAATTTGAACACATCGACGACGATTTTTCTCCTCGGATGAATAATCAAGGCAATTTTAAAATAGATAGAAAATATGTCCGCACGTGTCACGTGTCCTATATATCTTTATTACGGGTTATTTTAGATTATTTGATTGGTGGGTACACGAGGTGGGTAAAGAAATTTTATGGTGAAAAAAGTAGTACCCAAAACGGCAAAATCTCGCTAGAAACGTCGTTTTCTAAAAACTTTCCACGTCGTTTCCACCGTTGGACCTGACATTGGGTCCTCCGTAAGGGGTGGGTAGGAATTATTTGGGCGAGAAACGTTTTCAAAAGTACTGGATCCTTATAGTATAGATTATTTTATAACCAGAAAAATAATTATTTCGAAAATTAAAATCACCATAAATCTTAGTAGACCAGCCTTGGCCCAAAACTAACCCGATTTTAGTCCAAATCCATCCCACCACATAATTGGGCTAAATTTCAAAGCACATTAGTACTATCTATAAAGCCCAAGCATTGAAAGGGGGAGAACCACCTTTAGTCCCATATTGCTAATTAACCTGGAGGTAAGAGGTTTTCTCCCTATATATACGAACCACCTCTCCTCTGGAAAAGGCACACCATCGACTCCTTTATACAGGGAGGCCCCTAGGTTTGGGATTCCCTAAAGTAGTATCCTTCCACCATATCTTCCACTAGTGCCTATTCTTCGTCTCGTCATGGCGCCGAGCCTTCCGTCGTTTTTTGCCTCAAGACAAGATTTTCAGTAAGACCCTCCACGACTCTTGTAATTTTCTATCATATGTGTTTAGTCTATACTCTTTTGTATAAAAGCCCCTGCTAGTTTTAAACTCTGAAAATCTAGTTTAATCCATAGTTTCCAACGTTTTCTGAAAATTCGACTAGATTCCTCAGCTGCTCACTGTTTTGACCATAACTTTTGATCCTCTTAACCAAATCTAGAAAATAAATACATTTTAGATATCTACAGAAAATTTCCTATAACTTTCATATAATACGTCAGGTCAAAATATGGCTATAACTAAGTTGAAAATGTTTAAACAGATTCCTGCACAGATTTTCACCCTTTAAAACAGATTATAAACGGTGCACTAGTTCATGTGTTGTTTCTATAAAGTAGCTCCTAAAATCGTGATCTTTTTCCAGAAGATAGTTTATCAAATTTTGAAGCTAACCCAATTGGAATCACGTTAATCGGATGTCTATAACTCGAGATATAAAATAAACAAGCAGACTAGGTCAGATGGTGACGAGAATTGATGAAGCCGTATACTTCGAGTTAAGAATGTTCCAGCCACAAGAATTACAGGACGACAATTTTGAAAAGCAATGGAGCATTGCGGGAAGCACCAGAATACCATTTGAAGAACATGCTTGTAAATACCATTGTCAGGTTGCATCATCCTCGAAGAGTAAGATAACCCTATAGCATTGAGGGCACGTGGGACTTTGCATACGACTTGTTCCAATCACCCCACAACACTGACATAGCGTTTTGCTTTGCACGTCAGGCCTTTGAATACTTCACCCTAAACCCACTGAAGGCGAAGATGGATTCCACAAGACATGGCACCAACATGTCACTGTCCTTGTGAATAATACCAAGGATTCGACGGCCAAGGTACCTTGTCGTGCACTGCGCATGCTCTTGCTTCGGCTTAGCCGAGCGGCAAGTGTGAGGTTGCACCACTCTAGTAATCTTCAATTGTCCAGTGCCTCTAATTAGTCTAGACCAAACATGCCACATGCATTCTTGCTTGCACATAACGTCATACGTAAGCCTCGGAACATAGTGCACAACACTGAAAGGCCTAAAAACCTAACAGTGTAGTCATCCAAGAAAAACTATCTTCAAGTGTACTGAACTTCATTCCCTTACTAATACGTGGGTTCTCCATATCTACCTATGGCTTTGTGGCACATGCTTATGTCTTTAGAGTTGGCCACCGAATAGAGTTCAACATGAACTTCCTTAAGCAACTGTAGCTATCTCTTCATATAAGTAAACCGTTCACCATCATGTTGCACGGATGAAGGTTGTGATGCCTCTTCATCTAATTCTTCCACTTCCACATCATCTTCCACTTCCTCTTCATATATTTCATCTACTTTCAATTCATCCAATTCAGTAGCTTCTGATCCTAATGATATTAATATTGTGTTCCTCTTGCTCAAAAGTAGCATTCCCAAAATCATCTGAAGCCACCGTGAAATCAAAATGACGGGAGCTAGGAAGAGGACATGGCGAATTAGGCTGAGTTCCACTAGTACCAATAGGATATTGGTAAATGGTTGAATATTGGCTAATGTTTTCAACAACTATATGATCGACAACAACAATATCATTATTGCGATTAGGTCCAACCAAACGGCATATATCTACCACCACCTCAAGACAACCCACGTTTGCATTCTCAACTATCTCCTTGTATTGCTTCCATTTAGACTCCGAAGATAATTTCATCACATAATGTGACCTAGCTTTTCCACAATCAAAATGACCTCTCAATGTGACTTTGTCCACCCCACATCCATACTTTATCGTCACACAATCAACTACATCTTTCAAGCTTGGACGAGTATCAAACAACTCGACATCCTCATTCATATCTCAAATTCCCCTATATCTTTCGCAATGCCATCATTAAATAAACGAACTAAATGGTCCATCTACATAAACAATGCACATTAACATAGCACAAATATCATATGCATGAATTAAAACCAACAAAGTAGTACCTACCTTATGCAAACAAAAATTGTATACTATACATTACATATTGTAGAGAGATGGATTGGTATAATGGATTGATTGTATACAAGGCATCTCCATGGATGCATACTAGCAGTACGGGATTATCCTTACATATACTCTAACATCCCCCTGCAGTCATAGTGGGAGCATCGCAGACGGTGAGACTGGAGGAGAAGCCGAAGGTAGGAACCGACGGACTGACATCCCCCCGTAGTTGTCGCGTCGGTGCAGTGCGGATGCTGCGACTGTAGAGAACCGGCGAGAAACTCATGCCGATGGTAGCCCTTTGTGCCGATGTCGATGAAGCCGAGACGAGGACGGGTAGCTGTCGTCGAGGAAGTCGTGCATAGGGTAGCCGTGGTCGAGGTAGAGCTGTCGAGGTCGCCGAGGCTAAGGAGCCGGACAGGAAGCCGCGGATGCACGAGGAGGCTCCATGGTGGAGGCGTAACAGAGAAGACGCTGGAGACGAAGATGGCGACGCGTCGAGGCAGTCGAAGAGGGGGTCGATGCCGAAGTTGATGCAGAAACGCCATCGGGCAACACATCTCCAGGTTTGCCAGACCCGTGAATGCATCGGGGACGATGGCACACACCGGTGTTGCCAATACCGGACGCGCGAGGGAGAGTGCACCACCAAGACGCGCGAGGGACCAGCAGAGAAGGCCTCCATGACGGTCGCAGGCGCAGAAGAACGGCGAGGTAGAAGATGTCGATGCAGCCCGCAGTTGCTAGAGTAGACGAAGGGGTAGAACGAGATGGCGACACTAGCGACGAGGTGGTGCTGGACAAAGCGAAGAGGTGAACCCAGACGATCTGGTGCAAGGCCCGATTATTCGGACGACGCGGCGGCGGAGCACGAAGAAGGCAACAAAGAACTCGAACAGCTCAGTGAAGACCATGTGCGCACAAGCGCGCCCTGACGTAGTCGATGACGATGTCGGAGACGCGGTCGAAGAGGCCAGCGTGGATGAAGTCGAGGACGCAGTCGATGGCGGTGAAGATGCAACGACGGGGAGGACCAGGGAGGGCGGTGCTGCAGCCCGAAGAGGCAACGCAGCCGCAACCCTCGTGTCGGTGGAGGTGCATGCGTACATAGGATATCCGTCCCAAATCCGCACGTCTCGCGATCGTACCCAGTCAGCTAATCAGACCGAGGGTGCACGTTCGAGACAACGGATGATGATGCCGCGCAGATCAGAGGAGTGGTGGCGATGTCGGGGAGGACTGGCGGGGAAGCTGTGTAGACGAAGGTAGCCTGACGAATTCGCGAGAGGGGAGCCCCTGGGCGCACCGCACGCTAGGTCGGGTCACACAGGGAT
The DNA here is from genome assembly GCA_900205405.1 of Echinochloa crus-galli. Classification (NCBI taxonomy): domain Eukaryota; kingdom Viridiplantae; phylum Streptophyta; class Magnoliopsida; order Poales; family Poaceae; genus Echinochloa; species Echinochloa crus-galli. The sequence goes on from OAMR01000797.1 coordinate 460,214, forward strand.
GAAGATGCCAATGGCGATGTCAAGGTAGGTGCACGGGATCGACAGGCGGTGGGTGACTCAATCTCGAGCACTGCTCGAGTAAAGAATAGAGAAATTACCAAAAAGAAATCAGCATCTCGTGTAGACTCCCTGGTGTGCAAGTAGCACAGTTCCCCATCACCCCCTAATCTCTTCTCCTCACCATCCGTCAAACACACTGGTGATCGAGAGAGACAGAGAGAAACAGAGGACTAGCCAAGTCGTCGTGGTCTTGAGGCCGAGCGGAGAAGACGGGGTGGATCCGGCCGGGATTGGCCAGCACCAGGAGGCGCTTTGCCCAGGAGGAAGGCGGATACCGTTGGTGGTGCTCCGTCCATGCGTCGCTCAACGTGGGCGACGACCGGTGCTCGTGAGGAGAAGGGGCGGATCCCGCTGGTCCGCCGGGGTCGCCCGACGCAGGCGCGGCGAGGGGCCAACCGGTGGCGGGTGCTTGGGTGGGGCGGAGGAGAGCAGGAACGGGGCGGAGGAGGAGAGCGTCGGCGGCGGGTGCCCAACAGCACATGGCGTGCGGGCGGGGGGTGCTACGGCGGCGAGCGCCCGAGCGAGGCGGATATGCCGTGGGCGCTTGGTGCCAGGCGACGCGCGGTACGGATCCCTCCAGGCCCAACCCATGGACCCCAACCCACGGACGCCAGCATCTAGGTGAGGTCCTTCACGATCGACCGTTGGACGACGACGACAGCGGCGGATTGGATGAGTCCACCGCGGAGGCAGGGGAGGGCGCGGCCCCCGGCAGAGATTTACATGGGCGACCTCCCTAGGGGCGCGCTACAAGGTCATCAAGGGGGCGCGCTGGATGCGCGCCGTGGAGGACAGCCGACGGCGCATGGAGAACAGAGGCGCGTTGGGCAGTGGAAGACTAGGGTTTAGTCCTAAGATTAGAACCTAAACTCGTGATACCATGTAGAGAGATGGAATTGGT
>OAMR01000797.1:463453-498206 GCA_900205405.1 Echinochloa crus-galli
CGAGGCGGATATGCCGTGGGCGCTTGGTGCCAGGCGACGCGCGGTACGGATCCCTCCAGGCCCAACCCATGGACCCCAACCCACGGACGCCAGCATCTAGGTGAGGTCCTTCACGATCGACCGTTGGACGACGACGACAGCGGCGGATTGGATGAGTCCACCGCGGAGGCAGGGGAGGGCGCGGCCCCCGGCAGAGATTTACATGGGCGACCTCCCTAGGGGCGCGCTACAAGGTCATCAAGGGGGCGCGCTGGATGCGCGCCGTGGAGGACAGCCGACGGCGCATGGAGAACAGAGGCGCGTTGGGCAGTGGAAGACTAGGGTTTAGTCCTAAGATTAGAACCTAAACTCGTGATACCATGTAGAGAGATGGAATTGGTATAATGGATTGATTGTATTCATTGAGGCCTCGGCCGGTATATATAAGAGTACAAGGCATCTCCCGTGGATGCATACTAGCAGTACGGGATTATCCTAACATATACTCTAACACATATACACTGCACATTCAGCAACAACATTCAAAATCAAAGCATGCAACTAATTCTAAACATCACAATCGCGGGCAGAGACTTGACTACGTACAAAATAAGCATCCGATCGATCAAGAAAAACATCTACTTCATCTAAAATACGAAATCCAATCCTAACCCTAACTCCCCAAAACAACTAAATATGTACCACATTCTATGGTAAACAGAGAAAAAGTGGGGGAATAGGATGACGCGGGAATCGATTCCCCCCACTTTCCCCTCTCGAAAACGCTAGATTTGAGGGGTCTCTGGGCGCCGAGTCACCGGTGACGGCACATGAGCTCCGACTCAACTCGGGCTGGAGGAGGAAGAAGTGAGGAGAGAGAGGAGGGGGGCCGGCGCGACGCGACAAGATTGTCGCAGCAATGCATGTGGCATGACAGCTCACATGCCAGGCTGGCTAATGGTGGTGCGAGCTGCCATGGTGTGACGCTTCGCGGCACTGCATGTGTCGTGGCACCGTTGTTTTGACGCGCCAAGCACCGTGGCGCGATAAAAGGTCATCATAATTCATAAGCAAATAAAGTCTCGGTCAGTTTTTTAACAAAAAATCTTTTAAAATTGGTTAAGTTTAAAAAAAAATCGGGGAAGGAAGGAGACGTGCGCGGTCACCTGGCACTGCCCTCGACTACCGTGGACTATCTCATTGTAAATTGTTGTCACAATACATGTTTGATTTCTGAATCAGTATAATGACAAGCCCAGCAACTGTGTATTCCTTCTCTTTGAAGGTACAAACTACTCCTCTTGCAAAACAAAAAAAAATTGTGCTGATAATGTGTCGTAAACGAGGACCCGTGTATATCGTACAAGTATAGAATCCTCCAAAAGAAACTGAGGAATTCAAAAGCAAAAAAAAATGCTGCGCAGACGAGAACGTCTCCCATGCTCCCATACACCCACTTTCGAAAAAACCAGCAAACTGTATGAAAAAATCAACCAAAAATATAAATCAGTGGATGATGCAAGGTCTTGTGACCATGCAAAATTTGAGGACGGACAAAATTATGTGCAATGAGAAACAAACTGAATAAAAAACTCAGCATGTTTATTGGGGTCGGGTGCATACGTAGATCCACAACCCGCTCCCATTAACATGCTGATTTGTCCTTTTTTTTTTGCTGATTTGTCCTTTTTTCCTCCTTACACAAACTTTTTTCATTCCCAAACTTCGCATGACCATGCATCTTTACATCATCTACCGGTTTATATTTTTGATTGATTTTTTCATGCATGTTTTAATACTTTTTTTCCAAGTTGGAGCATGGGAAGGGGTGGGAGCACAGGAGATGTTCTCCTGCGCAGACAAATGGTTCACCAATTGCCTACTGGCACCAGATAATCCTTCAGCGCCTTCACCCTTTTCTTGCTCCTTAATTTCCGAAACGCACCAGACTCGATTTGCCGAATCCGCTCCCTGCTCACACCCATGATGTTGGCAATCTCCTGCAAGGTTCTTATCCGACCATCCTCCAGACCAAATCTCAGCACAACAACTTGCTTCTCGCGTGCGGTCAGAGTGTCCAGTGCCTGGTGCACATCCTTCTTCATGGACAACCTATTCAGCATCTCTTCAGCTGTCTCGGCGCTGGGATCGGCTGTAACTTCCTAAAACAGAAACTGGGCTATTACTTGAATTGTGTGGTATGGGAAGCACAACGTAAGATTCAAGCATAGAACGGCCATACCTGATAAGTCATGTCTGTAGAACCAATTTTACTATCAAGGGATACACTGTACTTCGGGAGGTTTACTGCTGCCTCGACTCGTTTGATTGGCATACCAGTGTCCACTGCTATTTCTTCATTAGTGGGTCGCCTTCTAAGCTTACGGCGAAGTCGTTTTGTGCACTCCTTTACACGGTAACTTGCTTCAACCATGTGAGCCTAGTCACCAGAATCAATTAATGATTAATATTGCATCTGAGATAACCGGCTTTGACAAAATTAAAAAAAAACTTGACATGAGGGGTAAGACAGGCCCCGGGCATTTTGCTAAGACAAGACTCATGCAGGTCGAGAAAACTACCGAACCCCTACCCCAGCCTTACACAGTGGCACCATTGCCTGTGTGAGACAACCAATGACCTAAGCCAGGCCTTAGACCTTTGCTATGGCGTAGGACAGACAAGGGTTTTTTTAAGCATAGCCTGAAATTCGCTCCCACAGGGAGTTGAACCCAGGACACTCTTCTTCTCTTTAATGCAATGATATACAACTCTCCTACATATTCGAGAAAAAGAACCACTACTGAGACCATCTAACCAAATCAGCTAGAGGCCTGTTCGCCGGCTTCAAAATATAAGAAATATTTCATCCACTCAGAACATATATACTAATTGGCAAGTAACATGAATATGAAATGGACACCAAGGACACTAAACTAGAGAACCAAACAAAAGGAGTCATATAGTAGCAATATGCAACCACATCACATCATGAGGGAAGCAAGACAATACAAACTGTTATGTCCAGTAAATTAGCACACTGTCATGTCTACTGTAATCTGTTAAATTAATGGTTGTCGCACAAAATCTTGGAAACACCTTCACCTGATGATTCACGTGTTCATAATAATCTTCTTTTCAAAAAAAACTTGCTAGACTCTATCTGGTTCTCATGAATGAATAACCAACAATCAGGGTGCGTTCAGCCAATACAGAATTGGAGACAAAACATTGCATCAAAATACTGATTCAGCGAAAATAGAAGGATCTGAGCAGAGGGAGACATACTGGCAAGCGAAATATTTGGGATTGCTCTGAGACAGATTTGCGCATTGCTTGTTTGATCCACCAGTGAGAATATGTAGAGAACCTAAAACCTTTTGATGCATCAAATTTTTCAGCTCCCCTTATAAGGCCCTGCATTCCTTCCTGCAACAGAGACCTAATATAAAATGCTGATGCTAAATACAGCATATCACATACTATTTATACAATAATGAAGTATACATGCACATAATTACCTGAATAAGATCATAAAGATCCATTCCAGGGCCTTCAAACTCCCTGGCAATAGAGATTACAAGTCTCACATTAGATGTTACCATCCTGTTCTTGCAATAAATGCCATGATCCAGACGCTTCCGCAAAGTTTTCTCATCAGTTCCAGCAGCTGTAGCCCACTGCGAGAATGTTGGCTGTCCACCATTGTACTCTGTAAGCTCAGCTTGGATTGCCTCAAGCTTCAAAAGATCCTGCACCAATTCAAGATACACAGTTTCCAGAATTATCAACTAACTCTGTAACAAGAGGATAACAAATGGCAGCACTGCATGGTTTTACTGGTAAGCAGCAACATTCAAATAACAATAACTGATATAATTTCAACTCCAGAAATGTGAAGAGGTCACAAGTTTCACTAAGTGTTTCCAGAACCTTATATTCTTAACATAGATTAAGAAAAACACTTAATATAATGCAAGATTCAGAAGTCATGTGCCATGCATGTTGCCAAAAAGAAAATACTTTTACAAATGAATACATTTTTCCCAAAATTAAATAGCAAGATTTTCCTGTTCTCCACAATTTTAATGTCTTCACATGAGAAATGGCAAACTAGAAATAAACACGAGTTTACATCTTATCCAAGCAACTATGAAAGATCGAAAGTCAAGTGAACTATGCAACCAGGTTGAACATCAGAATATTTCTGGTATGAAGAACTGTCATGTCAAGCTAGTTTCTACTATTACTATCATACTCCCTCCATCCCCAAAAACAAGTCATTCTATGATTCATAATTTGACCCAAAATAATTAAGTCATTCTACTATATTTGGTAGGTGCATGTGCATGCAACAATCAATTAGTGCTAAATATGGCTAATAAATAGGGCCAATCAGGGTCATTTTACCTTCTTGTTAATCTGTCAGAAAATTCTTAGATTGACTTGTTTTTTTGGGACGAAGGAAACCCTTTTGTCACAAAACATACGTTTTGGTGTTGTGCAGTCAAACTATTTAAATATTGGCCATCTGTCTTAATATTGAGATTCAAAATGAAACTGATATGAGTATATTTGTCTTTAGAAGTGGATTCATGTTATTCTAATTTTTTACTTAACCAGGAAATGATGGTACTGTATTGATGTCGAAATGACACCAGGAATAATTAAGTTATGGCCGACCCAAATGGCCTGATTCAGAAAGCACATTAGGAATTCACTTAATGTACAATCATACATATTGAATCTAGAACTGATCCAATGCAAAGAATAACTTTTTTGGCCTGAGATTTTTTTTAGTTTGACTTGCAGAGTTGTAAATTGTCTAGGTACAAATTGGATCGCAATTACATGCTTAAACTGTCAAGCTAACGTGAGTTGAGAAGATCAATTAGTACACAGAACTGAAAGGAAGAAGATGCACTTGACTTCTAATACAATAGTCTCACCTGAATACCTTCTGAGAATTCAACTTCTTCCTTAGCCGTAAGAAGTCTCCTGCCGGTCATCTTCCACAAGGAACCTAAAGGATTCATGCTAGGTGAGGAACCCTTGAGCCGTTTCTTCTTTGAGAATGTTGCAGTTTTTTGTGAAGCACGGACAGTTGTCGCAGCTTTTATTGCTGCTCTGGTTCTCCTAGCTCTTCTCTCAGACTGGCGAGCAGACTTCACAGCTATGTTCTCAGTGTACTGTGCATCATCATCTAATTCACCATCTCCAGCCATGATACCAAATGACTCTAAGTCCTCTAGCAAAACTTCATTAGCATATCCATCAAGACTGCTTGATTGCATCTCTGTGCGAAGGATTTCATTCGCCAAGTAGCTGTCCACGCCCTTCTTTTGTCTAATCACTGGCTGGTGATTGTTATTTTGTACCATCTGAACAACTTCTCGAGCAGCTTCAGCTGCGGCTCTGATCTGAGATAACCGGCTTTGACAAAATTAAAAAAAAACTTGACATGAGGGGTAAGACAGGCCCCGGGCATTTTGCTAAGACAAGACTCATGCAGGTCGAGAAAACTACCGAACCCCTACCCCAGCCTTACACAGTGGCACCATTGCCTGTGTGAGACAACCAATGACCTAAGCCAGGCCTTAGACCTTTGCTATGGCGTAGGACAGACAAGGGTTTTTTTAAGCATAGCCTGAAATTCGCTCCCACAGGGAGTTGAACCCAGGACACTCTTCTTCTCTTTAATGTTCCTGCCGATTTGAGCAGATTTTGATACCAGATGCCCTGTCTCAGTAACAGAACCGAGTGCAAATTTATACAACATCATACCTTATGCAAGGCTCCTACATTTTACAGGGAACACTTTAGTTTGTTTACTAATGCAATCAATGTGCCTAGACGTAATGATATTACTCATTCTATCAGCTGGCCCGCCCTGATTTTGTCATGGAAATAACACCTCGTGACATTGTTCAAGGGGAGATTAATGGTACTGGCAATAAATTGGTTGTCCGGTTCAACCAAGTACACGTATCTTCTGATTGTGAAACCAGCCGACCATGTTCGATGTCCATAATTTTTTTTTCTCACGCAGTCAATTGAAACAAACGGAAACAGTGGGTAGGATTCGCGCTAAGAACAAGACAGGCAGCACAGCAAATGCAATCCTGAGAGACGATCGACACGAGCGGAGCGGTTCACCTCAAGCGCCGGCGCGGCGTACGCGAACCTGAGCTGCGGGGAACCGCCGCCGTTGGCGCGTTCGGCGTCCACGACGGCGGCGGCGGAGGTGACGGCGCAGTGGACGCGGAGGGCGGAGCACCTGGAGGAGGAGGGCGCGTGGGCAGCGGCGGAAGGGGCCCACTTAAACTGCGGCGCCAGGCACGACATCGGGGAGCCAGGGCGGCGGGCTGGCTGGTTGCTCGGCTCACCTGGGGTCCGTCTCCATTTCTGCTGGGAGGACTGCTGGGAAGCGAGGACGGGGAAGGAGGGAACGGTGGGGATGGAATTCGCTATTGATGTGGTCTCTCCGGATAAGGGGAGCTCAGTCAGCGAAACAAACGAACTCCAGTCAGGCCGGGGACGGACAGTTAGTGGGCCTCATGTTGGGCCAGTCCACATATTCTTCAGTTCTTTGTCCTGCGAGAAATGGACTCGCCGAGACAGGGAAGGCAGGCAAAAGAATGACTTTTATATGTCTTCTATCTATTTTCGTGTTTCCTAAAAAATAACTGGTGCCGTACGATAATAGCAAATTCATGCCTATTGTCGTGTTTGGTTTTTTTTTAAAAAAATATACAGAGAATCTTACATGCATTTAGTATTAAATAGAGTCTATTTGTAAAACATTTTTAACCATGGGTCTCGGCCAAGCAATTGAACCGGTGCAAACAAGCTGAACCATCCGGTTTTTGTGAAACCGGTGAACCGGCGCAGAATTAAACCGGCCGGCTCCGAGAAAGTCACAAACATACGGCATCCGACGGCGGGCGTCGTTCTCTCTCGTGGTCTCGGCGGCGGCGGTGGCGGCGACGACGATGGCGGCGGCGGCGGCTGAGTGAATCGGTCACAGATCTAACCATCCGGCAGTCAGCTAGCTGCCTAGCTCCCTCATCTGTCATCTTCCCGTCCCCCTGCTCCAAGTTTTACCCCCACCGAGAGCCTTGAGCACGGACTTGTCCTCCCCGAGCAGACAAAGCCTCCAGGACCTCTCCGCCAGCGGTGATGTCGTCTCCTCCGTGACGCCATCCCGCTGCGAGGCCACCGGCGACGCGGCAGCGGGCGTCTCCTCCGCGGGTCCAGCCATGGCCGAGCCCGAGCGAGAAATCAAGTCCTGTCTACTGGCTGGAAGGATCGATGAGCAAGGAGGAGGCCGGAGCAGTTGGTTCCCCCTCCTCTTTCTTGGTGTGCTGGCCTTTTCTTGGTCTCTCTGGGGGTGATTGGTTCCTTGGCCTGGCTCAAGCCAGCATAGCAGATATGCATGGCTAGCATAAGCCAGCTTTAGACAATGCAGGCACCTGTTGTTTGGTTAGATGCACAATACGTAGACTGGCTAAGGGTTGTCTGACTTGCTCGATTAGGATCACCTCCTTTTTTCTTCGGAACTGAACCAGCGTCACCGCTCTGTGTTTCTTCTCCTTGGAGCAGCAACAGCGCTCATCGGCGACACGGACAGCGCACGCCCTCACGCTCCTCGGTGCGCGCGTGCCTACTCCTCCACGGTGAGGCCCCTAAAGCCGCCCCCATGCTCCAAAGTGGCGCGGCCGGTGCAGCCCCCGGCACCCTCCGCGGCGAGGCCTCTAACAGCGCCCTCAAAGCGGCGTGGTCAGCGACGCACTTCGCGGCGAGGCCCCTGATAGCGCCCCCATGCTCCAGAGCGGCGCGACCGGTACAGACCCCGATGCCCTCCGAGGCGAGGCCCCTGACAGCGCCCCTGCAGCCCCCGACGTCCTCCTCCCCTAAAATCGATGAATCGGTCTTGGAGATGGCCGATTCAAGCTCTGGTGTGGATGGATCGAGCTCGAGCACGGTCGAATCGGGCTCACCCTCCTCATCCTCACCTCGAGCTCCCTCTGCCTCACCACGATGTTCATCTCCGTCACCTCCTCGTACCAGTTCGGCGTCGCCCAGGTTCGCCGCAAGCGCGGGCGCGCCACCGTGGTCGTCGATAGTGCAAGGAGGCGGGAGTACAAGGCAGGGCGGGAAGCGGCGGCGGCGGCAACTGGTGCGGCACCGGCGGTGTTGATGGCGCGAGGACCGGAGCGCTCGAGCGGTAGAATCAAGAAGGAGCCGGGCTGTGCAGGCCGTACAGGCCTTTTGGCCATCTAGAGCCTGGCTAAGGCCCAATGCACGTATCCAATCAGGCCATCGCTGCACTATGGGAGCCTGGGCAGCCTTTAGCCAGGCAACCAATCACCCCATCTGTGTTCCCTCGTTGCTGCGACTTGTGCTTTGCACAGGCGGATGTTTATCCCAACAGAAACAGGGTAGTGGTAGGAAGCGAAGCGAGCGGGGGTTCTGTGGGCACAATGCTACGTGGCTTTGGCTTCTGACTGTTGTACTAGCCTTGCTAAACTATTTGCTTTTTGCTGCGTGTTTATTTGACTTATAAACTTCGAATATTTAAGTTTGATGCTTGAAACTCCAGATTGGTTCTTGTCTGGTTATGTCATTTTGACTACTTTAGACATAAATTATTACATATGTGATTAAATTATACATATTTTTCATATAATGTTATGGTAAATAAATATTATATTAATAAATAGTGAAGTCCGACCAGTAAACCACTGGTCCGACCAGTGAACCAGCGAACCAATAGCTCCACCAGTTCGATCTCTGGTCCGGTTTTTTACTTGAAAACTGACTTATTTAATATCAGTGGTCAAATGTGTGTGTAAAATTTTTTTACCCCCAACCAAACACGGCCTAAATAACCATTTGAAACTGATATAGTCATGTTAGTGTTTGGTTACAGCAATCCATCACGGGGTGCCCCATGCGGTAGAGTTGTAGATAGGGGCCGCTTCACCTAGTACCAGATTGGTATAATACCCCACGTCATATGCTCGGAGGATTATATTATGCATTATGTGTATTGCTTGAATCGTGGACTTGGTGTTCTGAGAGGGTCCTGCTGACCTCGTTCCAAAAATTTGGAGAAATCTGGCACACTATACCGATTAGGTAATGTCACTTTTTTTTAGGGTAAATCATGAGAGCTTTATTAATTAATCACAGGGTTACAATCTTTTGCAGCTGCTTCCATTAACCAGTTCGCGAAACAAGCGCTCCAGGATAGGGAGAGACGCCGAGGCCATACTCGCACACAAATGAGATGCCTCATTGCCCTCCCTGTTTACAAAAGAGATATCAAACAAACAGAAAACCCTGCTACACTCTCGGATTTCTTGCCATAGACCTGCAATAGCACAACGACCACCCTCTTCTGATCGAAGCAGTAACACGAGAGCACGATTTTCGAGCTCTAGAATTACCTTCTCCACTCCAATCTCTTGGGACAGTAGCACATCATCCCGCGCCGCCAATGCTTCACTTGTTATCACATCCAGAAGATGCTCGTAGAATCTTGCTGTTGCTGCCACAACCTCGCTCAACGAGTTCCTCACAACAGCACCACTGGCACTTGCACCCTCGCCGGTTACCGATACAAAGGCAGCGTCAGTATTAACTTTCACCCAGTGGCGTAGCCAGAAAAAAATCAGCTGGGGCGAACTTTTAATGATGTACTGTACCAAAATCAAGCATATTGCAATTCACATCGTATTAATGCATCCATACATTGGAATCACATAATTTTAATGCAAAGTTGAGATATTACCTTAAATTTAAAGAAAAAATTGATGGTACCAATACATGGTAAAATAGTTGCCGGAGCTCTAAAAATCACTGGAGAAGAAGGGGACTTACAGGTGCTGATGTGAACCCGCTGGGGTTTGCGCCCGATCTTTCGATGAGAGGGGGATAACTTCGATTTAGACTGGAGAGATGTTCACGGCCCGACTACAACACCACAAGGGCATGCGCTGCGCCTTAGCAACCGATACACCAACTCTAGCGGTCACCGCGATCTTGTGGAGCACGATCAACCAAACCACTAGGGTAATTCCTGCAAGCAACCGAAGAACTAGCAAGAACAAGTAGAACAAGCAACTCAATTCCAAATATCTACCAACATAACTCACAAAGGTGGGGTTCCGTAGACTCGAAGACGGGAGGCTGGACCAGCACGCGCGCTTACAAGCAAGTAGCAATGGCTAAACTTTCATCTAAACAAAACCCAATCTGTTTGTGGCGGATATAGGGGTATATGAGAGGGTGGAGGATGACCAGGACCTGTTGGGGGTCGTCCTACAACCCTAGGGCGCGTCCCTAATGGACCCAACTTGATACATGGCCCATTGGCCCAAAATAAGGTGACGCAGCACCGTGGACAGAAAAGATGTCTGTAGTAAATCGACGATTGGGGCCGCATCCGAATAGATACGAAGGTGAGTCTGGATCCATCTGAAAGTAGACTTGATAAGCTTTCCATCAAGTACTTAAACACCCAAAACGGAGTGCGGATGAAATCGTGGCGGCCGTCGCAAGTCAGCACTTTCCTGCAGTCCGAATCCAGACTTTCCAAAACGTGTTGGATATTTGGTCTCCTTCCTTCCTTGGGCCAATGTGACGTGGTAGCCTGATGGGGAACGTCATAATACATAGAATTGGTCCCCAATCAACTTCTTTGGTCCTCCATGCCTTCCATGTATGTTTAACACTCTTTTTGATCCAGCTATATATTTCTGAAAATGTTATTGAACACACATCATGGCGTATGGTCATATCGAGCATGTCATGTCCTCATCATTCTCCCCTTCTTGGCTGCAAGTCGTCCTCGACTTGCTCGTGTGGCATTCAGAAGTTCTTGGCTTGAAGTTGGAACATGGAGCGAAAACTATGCTGCCCGACAACAACCAGGAATGCTCCCCTTCTTTGGGCTGAACCTGTTGAATAAGAGAAACACTAGTAAAACTTTGCGAGACATTATTAGAGTTACTGCAGCCCCCTATTTGATCATGGTATTGCAGCTCAAAAGGAGAATTCAGATTAGAGCATATATAAACATTGTGCACCAAATACTCTCCTTTGCAATTATACTTGCCAATAAAGTGATATGTATAGAATATGCACAAAGTTTATATATGCTCTAATCTGAATTCTCCTTTTGAGCTGCAATACCATGATCAAATAGGGGGCTGCAAATATAACCCAAAGTATTTAAAGAAGACATCAATTTCAGTTCATCTTGGGCACAAGTAATATGATGTTAAACCTTTTCTTCAGCACATTTGTATGGTTCCAAACCAAATGAATCACACTTATTCACTACTTGTGGCATATGAGTAAAAGAATCATTCACACACAAATCCTCTTTATCACAAGGAACAACAAGTAATTCATCTTGTAACAAAGAAAATTCTGATTGCTCTAAACTAGCACCTAATTTCTTTTCACTCAAATCATTTGCAAGTTGAATCTCAATTCTTGAAGCAAGGTCAATTAAACAAGAAAGAGAATCATATGTTTCATGCAATAGCCTATTCTGAATTTCAATATTAAGCCCCTTTAAAAATTTGATTTCAATTGCTTCTTTACATTCTTCCAAACCACAATGCAACATACGAACTTTCAGATCATGATAATATGCAGCGACAGAGTGTTTACCTTGTTTCAAACTACCTAATTTATCAAGCATATGATTAGCATAATATTCAGGAACATGATTTTCTCGAAGAATTCTTTTCATATCCTTCCATGTTTTAGGAACTTTATCATGTCTCAACAAGTGCTTCCACAAACTCAAAGCATAACTAGTTAAATTAGCGGAAACAACAACCACTTTTTGCTCTTCAGACAAATCATACTTTCTAAGTTCTTTATCTATTTTTAGCTCCCAATCAATGTATGCTTTAGGATCAAACTTACCATCAAAGGAAGGCAAGAAGTGAATGATGTCCTCAATCTGAAGGTGTAGTTTTGTGAGCTCAAAAATCTCTGTATCACCTGCCATGATTAGTAGAAAACAAGAAACACAAAAATAAGATGTATCCTTCTGTCAACTACTAGATGTGTTGGTTATAATTCTCTCAAACTATCCTTGTTCAAACAAGATCTTACAAGTTCTTACCAAGCTAAACAGGAGGTGGCGGCAACCAACAAGACAACAACCTCAAAGATAGTGTATCGGTGCCGCAGCAACAAGACCTGTCAAGCTGTAGTCGTATATGTGGAGCTATAGGTGGGCTGAAAAACAAGGAATAGCTAGCACCACGTTATTTAAACAAAGCAAGCTGAATAATCGTTCAACGGTGGTACTATGCTGGTCCTAGCCTAGATCGTGCTAGAGACGCGAGCCTGGACACAAGTGAAGTCACAACACATCACCGAAAACAATCACAATGATCAAATCAGCCCCTTTCTTTCTTTCTTTCTTTCTTTCTTTCTTTCTTCTTTTCTTTTACTTTTTTCTTTTTTTTCTCCTCTTTTTTATCTTTTCCTTTTCTGTTGGGGACTAAAAACTTTTGATTGATGGTATGACAACCAAAACAAATGGCCGCATACAACCCCCACCAAAACAGATTTACAACTCTTATTTCAGCTAGCTAGATGCGCAAATCTCCAAGTCGATTGCGGAGTACTCAGAAGGAATTTTTGAGCACGGTCAGATCCGTTTGAAAGACTACGAGTTCAGCTTTCCAGATTGTACAAAAACACTTGATTTGGAGATTGTACGTGGAAACTGCAGCAGATTTCTTCTCGTGCTAGACAGGAACTCCAAAACAAAACGTGACAAGAACTCGAAACTCTAAACGACTAAACTAAGACCAGCAACTTGACTCAACCGAAGCAACTGAAAACTCAACAAGCCCTAACTAAGCAGTACTAATAAAGGCTAAAAAAGTTTATAGGATTGCGGTAAAACTAATCTACTATTTTTTGGCTTTTTTGGACTATAGGAAATCAAAAACAGCAAAGAATCGATAATCTCTCACCGATAAACCTCGCTCTGATACCAACTGATGTGAGCCCGCTGGGGTTTGCGCCCGATCTTTCGATGAGAGGGGGATAACTTCGATTAGACTGGAGAGACATTCACGGCCCGACTACAACTCCTTTCGCCTCTGGCGGTCAATGTTGGACTCGAATGCCGCGACATTTATCGATGGAGCTTTGGTAGAAATGCACGCGTTCCCGACGCTAGTCCACCCCCAAATCCTTATATGTGACTCTTATAAGAAATGAAGAGTAAGCAGCTCTTCATTTCTTATAATGGTGCTATAATTTTATATAATTTTTTTGAGCACCTTAACATCGTCAAATGAAAAAACTCAAAACTAGAAAGTTGTAGATCTCGTCGAGGTCTACAATTTTCGTATAAAAATTATCTTCATCAGATATCGTATCGAAGAGTTATGATTTTTCAAAGATTCAGCCAAAATAAATTAGAAAAAGGGAAAAACAAAACCGGTTACTGTAGCAGATCCGGAGTGTGCAGTGCCATGCAAAACCGGGATGGACCTGCGGTGAACGGGTTCGCAAGTTGGAGGGCCTGGATGTCTGGTTTCTAAGTTCGTGGACCTATTTGACACAGCGCTGCAAGTTTATGTATCCACGGTGCATTTTACTCAATTTTTAACTTCCACGGCTTTTTCCACCATACCTTCTCTCCTGAACTGCTAGGTTCATCTGCATCAGCAGCCTCTCTTTCTCGCTGCTCCGCTTTCAATAGCCTGTAGCTCGAGCGGACAGAGTAATGGCCATGACGTTCATGCGTCCAGCCCAGCACATCAGCCTCCAACCGTACACCAGGTCTTATCTTCAATATTTCCTCAGCATCCATATCCATCGGTATAAAAGAGTCTCGTACTAGATCGGCATTCGACTCTCTCGTCCCTGGCAGAAACAACTCGTTTACATGTTCCACACGAGCATGCTCCAGCCGGATAGTAGGTCGTAGAGAGCGTAGTCCTGGAATCCAATTATCATCCCAAATATTGATCGATGAACCTGGGCCAACTCTTTTAATCATCCCCTTCAGCAAAGCTTCTCGCCCATATAACATAGCTCTCCACGTTTCAGAGCTACGTTTTTTCCTTGTAGCTGACACAAACTCTCCATCCCGAAAATATTTGAGCTCTAGCTAATACCACTTTTGGATGGTATATGGTATAGACATAGATAATTTAGTAATTAACCAATTATAGGAATTAGAACGAATCGTTTTTCTTTTAATCGCGTTTCTTTCTCTCCCGTCGCAGCCGCCGCCGCAACGTATTTCTTTCCCCTCCCTTCCGTCAGTGCGCATGCCGCCGCCGCCGCAGATTCGATCCGCCGGCCGTTGTCCCAGGCCACCTCGCTGGTTGTTGTGGTCGCCGGTGCCACGTCCTCCACGGTCTTGCCCTGGCTGGCCGCCGCAGGCCTGACGCAGGCGCACGCATGTTGCCGCCACTAGATGGCCTGGTGCTCACAATCGATTGGTCTTGCATCTTTCAATTCTGAGTTCAGTAAAATGGATATATTGCATATCAGGGAACAATGAAATGGATTTGCTTGTGTGATGTATTTGATCGTAATCGGTGATTGCAAAGACGAATCATGAACAGAAGGGATCAGTTTCAATTTCACCTTTTATTTTCAACTTTTTGTTCATGAGCATATTCAGAGCTGTATTGATATTTATGAATATATACAAAGTTGAAGGAGATTGAAAGTCCTTCCATGCAGTGCAATCTCGTAAAGAAGTTCAGTGACTTCTTTGTTGCAATTGAATTTGGTGTTAAAAAAATAATTTTTTGTAACTCGGTGGAAGCTAGGCAAAAGCGGCTAGTAACATCTGGAGGAAGAAGTCTAGATAACCCCCCTAACTATGGGCCCTGGAACACTTCACCCCCCAAACTACAAAACCGGATAACCAGCCCCCCAAACTTTAAAAATCGGTGCACATAACCCCCCAGGGTGGTTTTCTTAGGCGGTTTTGCATATCATTTTACAGAAAACCCCCAAGAATGATTAAACCCTCACAAACAGACTCTAAACATTTGCAAATAGGCCCCTCCGGCTGGCTGGGGAACAGGGGAGAGCGGCTGGCGGCGGCGGTCGGCAGGTTCGCCGGCGTTCCGGGCGCGGAGGCGGCCGGTGAGCGTGATGAGAGCAAGAGGAGGATGAGGGGATTCCATCCCCGTCTTACCTCGGGTGGAGGTGGGGTGTGGCGAGCTGCCTGCGACGGCCTGCGGGTGGCGGCGGCAATGGAAGCGGCGGCGGCACGGTGGCGGCGGGAGGAGCCGGCAGGAAGGATGGTGCCACGGAAGGGGTGATGGCCGCCCGTGGTGGGCCATCGAGGAGGCTGCGGTGCATCGCGGCGGCGTGGATGGAGCATACGTGATGAGGACATCTTCCTCCACTATTACCCGTTGGCAAAGACGCAACAAAATGGGCCAGGCCCAGTTGTAGTCGGGCGGCGACCGTGTGAGCCTCTGAATAATCCCACCTTGCTTAGCTAGGGAGGAGGAAGCCACCTTAAAAGGGAGAGCCACCCTTCCCCTATCAGACTAGTCTTTTGGGGCGATTGGACCTTCCTATAAGTGGGTGTGCTTAAGAACTGTTGGGGTCCGGGCAACCTTAATTTGTTGGGCCTCGGCCGACCCCAAGTCGGATCGGTGCGTCGTATCCTCGGCTGCCGGTGCTAAGACTGCCGAGGCGCAACAAGAGGCCCTAGTGGCGTTGCAGCCGGGCCGGTGTGTCGGGCTTTTCATCCTATCCTGCCTGGGCCGAACTCATCAATACGGCCGAGAAGGAGCGGTGGGCGGCAGCGGACTTGGTGGCGGGTGGAGCGGAGCGCGGAGACGGACTTGGCACCGGAAAGGAGACGAGGACGTCACGCGGAAGGACCTTTCTGCGAGGGTTTAATCATTCTAGGGGGTTCTCTGTAAAATGGTCTGCAAAACCGCCTAAGAAAACTGTTCTAGGGGGTTATGTGCACCGATTTCTAAAGTTTGGGGGGCTGGTTATCCGGTTTTGTAGTTTGGGGGGTGAAGTGTTCCAGGGTCTATAGTTGGGGGGGTTATGTAGACTTCTTCCACATCTGGAAGTGTAATATAAAATTAAGATTGTGCCATTTCGAGCAATTGGGAAGCGTGATCAGTGTAAGTGAGGCAATTACAGATGTGCTTATAGGTTTTCACTAATGCTTCTATTGCTCACTACTGTGACCTGAATTTTAGAACATTTCCTGCCTGCTTTGCTCTGTCTGCATGCAATTGGTTTTGTCTGGGCAGTGTTTTAGTGCTTGTCAATTGTCATCGATCGGAACTGTGTATCCGAACTACTAGCAACCGAATCATCTCCAGATTTTGCATCAGTTGAGTATGATCTTGTCTGTCAAGATTGTCAGTCTGTTTCAATTTTTTTTTCGAAATTTGAATGATTAACAGGCTGTCTGTTAATGAGATTGGTTCCGAATGATTACAACATCTTCAAATTTCAATCAAGTGGTGGCTGTCTTTCTATGAGATGTTTAGTTATGAGGTAGTTATATTAGAGTTGATTCAGAGTTCTTGCTTCAAGATCATTGTAACAAGTTTTGAGACTACTACAAAAGATATATAAGCACATTCTGACATTCCCTGGTTAGTTGGAGTTGACATATTGACATAATACGACTAAGAGTGGACCATAGCCCAAATTTCTTACGATATTTTTCTTTTATTTGTATTCTAGTTCACTAGTCAAGCACCTAAGAAATCATATAGATTGATGTTATTTTAATTTTATATACTCTTGTAACATGCTGCATTATTCTAGCAATGTATAAATGCCAGCTTAAGCTATACAAGTATTACTAAAAACAGCCACGCTTGAACCTAAATCAGAGTGAGGTGCAACAGAACAATAGTCTGGACTTTATGTTATTCAAGTATTAAACCCAAAATGACCGGCATTCTTCCCACATCACTATAAGCAGTGGAAAAAACTTCAGTCTAATTAAGATTTCTATATACATCAATCCGACCCTAGTCCTGCTCTGTGTAATCTCAAGAGCTTTGCGACAGAGTGTTCATCTTTGACAGCACGTGGTGGAGAGCAGAGGGCGCCGTGGTGCTGCGTCGAGGATGGTATGGCTGCAACCGCAACATCGGTGCACGTCACGGAGGAGTTCCAAGAAGCTTCGGATCAAACAACTCTAGGCGCCGGACCCAAGCCTCGATCTTCCAGCGCGACTCCCGGCGGCATCCCCTGCGACGCTCGTTGGCCGCGGGCACGAGTTGCATCTCTGGCGGCGCACACCGGCCCGCGTCCCCCGAGCACATCACTAACGTCGTGCCTCGGCCGTGATCCAGAGATGCAGCCAAGGTGGCTCGCATCTTTCGCGTCCCTCACCCCCGGCGATGCCATCGGCCACGGCAAGCGCGGGTCTGGCCTAGCTGTCCGTCCGCCACCGCCGCACGCCCGTCCGGTGAAGGAAGAAAAAGAGATGAATACGAAAATTGAGATGTCTTCAATTTTTAGAAAAAAATGATAATATAAATATCGAGATCTAAATTACTAATGCCACTAATTTATTTTTCTAATAATACCCTTATACTATCTATATCACTCCCAATACCTATACCACCGATCCACGTTATAATGGTATATATTTTTTCTCAACTAATCAGAAGTTTATATACTACTCCTTTTTAACCAGTGGTATTGGGGTACCGTAAAAGACCTCAAATATTTACCCTTTATTACCTTTGCACAAAGTGAATCTGGTCTTGTGATTAATCTCCACCCTTGTTTCCCAAGCATCGCTTTGTTAAAGAGGGGCAGGTCCCGAAAGCCCATGCCTCCCTCCCCATTCGACGTCGTCAATTTCGACCATCTCTGCCAATGGATTTTGTGACTATCCACTGCACTCCCCCCACCAATAATTTGAGATATATGTCTCCATCCTCTTGCACACCGGAGTTGGCAGTCTGAAACAGCTCATCGGATATGTAGGAACCGCTTGAGCATTAGCCTTTATTAGAACTTCTCTACCAGCACAGCTCAGTTCCTTCTCACCCCAGCCATACACAAATTCCTTATACGATCAGCAGAGTAATTGAATGTGCCATCAGCTGCTTTTCCTACTGCTGTAGGCAAGCCAAGGTACCTCTCTCCCAATGCTTCAGTAGTAATCTGGAGGGATTGGAGCACTTCTTGCTTCACATCAATGTCACAATTATCACTAAAAAACACAGCTGATTTATGCTTGTTTACCAACTGTCCAGAGCCCTTGTTGTATAGGTCTAGAATCTGTGCAATCCGATCAGCATTCCTCTTATTTGCCTGACCAAAGATTAGGCAATCATCAGCAAACATGTGCTTCGCACTCAGGGGTCCGGTGGCGGCGGCCGGCGGTGGTCGGCACGTGCTGCGGCGGCCATGACACGCGGGACGGACGGCGCGGACTGCGGCGGCCGCTTCATGATGGAAGGACTAGTACCGGACTTTGCAACTACATATGGTGAGGACATCTTCAATTTCGCCATTTTTTTCATATAGATCAAGAGACATGAGTCACCTTGGCTTCGTTTGCGGATTCTCTTACTCGAAGACTGATTTCATCTGCAATTTATTCCTGATGGATTATGCACGGGTACCCAGCGGATACTTTGCAGCATGGTATCTCAGGTTACAAATTCAGATGATCTGCCAGAGTTGGATTTCGTGGCCGTTTAAAGTGGGTCAGGGCTGGTCTATATGGAAGCATTGGCCGGGTAAGAAGGGGGAAGCAACACGGTGCGACTTGGTCGTGGTGGTAATTGCTACTAATTCATCGGTTCCGGGAAGAAATTCCTAGGTGTGACCTTAATTGGTTGAACCTGGCAGTGACCTTGTTGAAGGCATTGTTTTGGATTATGATTAATTACTCCCTCGTGAAAACGTTTGATCTGGCCTTAATTGGTTGGGTCATTACAATGTCGGCATGTGCGCGTGTCGTTTCCTCGTTGGAGGCGTTGTATAGGGAGTCTACTCCATAGTCCAAGAGTTGTTTTGGTTTCTGATGCGGATGAAGATGAAGACGCTTGTGGTAGTTTGCTAGGTCATGGTACTCCAATTTTTTGTTTTTTTAATTGGCTGTGTGCATCTTAGTTATGCAGAGGCCGGGTTGAATCTTATATAATTGTATCATCTCGATGTAATTGTCTAAGATCAATAAAGCTTCCCTTTCAAAAAAAATCAGCAAACAAAAGGTGGGAGATCCACGGTGCACGTTGACTGACCCGAATTCCTCTCGAGATATATTGAGGGCCAACTCCTTTTAGCATAATGTCACTTGATCAAACCAACTAGGGTACAGACGCTGATACATGTAAGGCTGCTCCTTTGGCTTCAAACCGAAGTGGCTCTAAATGACATTGGCTATTTGATTTTTTCGATTGCTATGATGATAAGCCCCGGTGTTATAACCAAACATATGATTTTTGCTGATTTGGGAAAGCTCTTAAACGGAATTGGTTCTCCTAGTGAGTTGTATTAGTCCTAATATGATGTGGAGGAGCTCATGGGTGCGGTGGCACAGATGCTGGACGAAGTTGATTTTGGTCGAAGCCATGATTCACCCTTGAATGAGGAGGTATAAAAAGAGACTGATCATGCGTACTTTTAGTAAAGTTCTGGTTGAAGCAGCCGAGGGAAACCGGTCTGACCGGTTTGCCGAACCGGTCAGACCGGTTTGGAGTTGTAATTCAAGTAGGTTTAGGCCTATATATATGAAGTTGAATTGGAATGGGAGTAAATTGTGCTCTTTCTGTTCATAAGAAGAGTCTATTCAGCATCTCTTTTTTGATTGTCATATGGCACGTTTCCTCGGGAGAGTGGTGCATAGCTTTCAACCCGCGACCACCAAGCAGTGTTAATAACATGTTGCACAATTGTGTCAAAAAAAAACATGTTGCACAATTGGCTGGTTGGGGTGGATGGAGTAATTAAAAAACAGCTGCTAGTCGGTGGATCTGCTTTATGTTGGGCATTGTGGCTCAGTAGGAACGATATGGTATTTGACAAATCTCCAATGAAAACTTATTTGCAGGTACTATCCAGAGGAACGCATTGGCTCCGGTTCTGGGCGCAGCTACAAAGGCGTGAACAAGACAGAGACGCAATAAAGAAGGCATGTCAGACACTGGAGGTCTTGACAATGCGGTACTTCACCCACCATGGATGGAGATTTAGCAATAGAATTACAGGCTAATTTATCTTCAAACTATATAGTGTGACCGTGTGAGGTCATTTTGTTTGATTGAGTTAGCAGACGAAAGTGCTGCTCGTTTGTAAACTTTGGCCGTAGCCCTTGAGGTCAAGGCTGGATTAACCATTATCTAAAAAATATATATGAAGGCTAAGGCCGATTGAGAGTTATTCCAATCGAATCAATCATTATTTGTCCTTTACTTTTTGTCTCCAAACCCTAAATCTTTTCCAATCCTAATTGTTGTTCTTTGCTCGTCTCCACGACGTACAAAGGCGTTCTAGGTGGCCTGCCGACCCTAGAGCAACCCTAGATTGCTTGAGCTCCGACGGGGTCCCTCACGAGTCCGAGTTTCTAGGTCTTCACGACCTCCTGCCAGAAAGCGGTCTGACTGGTTTTGCTCGAGGGAGGCCGGGTGTTGGCCGTGGTGACGGCCGTGCTGTGCGTTCGTGCGATCTCAAGTGCGTCGGCGCGTTTTCGTGTCCACAGAATCCTCCATGGTTTGATACTTTGTTGTGACTATTGGGCTCTCCTGCTTCAAACACTTTACTTAAGGGAGCACACGTGTCCAATGTCCCAAAGTATTCTTCTGGCGCCTCTTGAGTATATGGGGCACCTTCATGTTCGATGATCTCTACATGAATTGTGTATTTGAACTTCTGGAGGTGGAGGTGGAGGTGGATGTGGCCACTTTGGCGTGAATTCGGTTCCTTACACCGCTTTACCTTTGAATTCAGATGTAGAAGTTCCATTAACATTGACATACATCAGCCCTCTAGGCTTTTCATTTGCAACACAACCATCCACCACTTTTTTAATCAAACCATGAAGCGTATTAATCAGCACTCCCGATTGGTTAACCAATGTGTGACTCACTGCTTGATTAATGGTGTCGTGAAAACTATGCCTCTCCTTTTGTGATGGTTTCTTAGGGGGAACACCTGGTTTGACCATTTTTGGAAGTTCTCCTTTTAGAAGGAGTCTGCCTCGTGTAGTACCAAAAACATCCAAGCATATCTTACAATCCTCTTATATAGTATTGTCCACTAGTTTCTTTTGCTCTTCAATCAATTCTTCCATGGTGATAGACACCACCTTGCTAAGATCTGGTTTGTCTTGTTTGCTTGTTGATGCAAAAAAGGCTGACAATTTTCACACAACGAGACATGTTGTAGGGCTGGGAGATTTGCTTCACTCCGGTGTAGGACCAGTGTAATCTTTGAGGATTGTGACATGGTAGTCAGTTTGACCAGTAATTAGCAATAAAAAATTAACCAGTACTTTTGATAGGAACATATCGGCTGGATTTCCGAGATGTCCTAACACAAGAAATTGACCATCCGCTATGATTCTGACAATATGTAAATTTAAGCATCATCGAGATTTCATCGGCTATAATAACCAATTCAATCTTTAGGCTTTATTGTCTTTTAATATTTTCTATAAACAAGTACACCAAAACAATACGAACCAGACTATTGTCACTATCATTGGATCGGACCCAACCAAGACAACGATAAGAGCAAGACAATAATTGACTAGTATACAAGGGATGAATCCAAATAAAAAAGCAATATAAATTTAATTGTAGCCTAAGTAAACATCGAGATTCAAAGTTTATACAATTGATTATTTTGAATCTTAAATACACGGTAGCGTTATTTCAAGCCGATAGAGTTTAGATCAAGATGGGATAATGGGTGGATTTTATTTACAGATCTAATAAACGATCAAAAGATGCAGCCTTGCAAGCATATGATAGACAAGATCCGATGATTTTGGATAAAATAGATTCAACAGAAAAGGCAGAACATAATAAGCATAAACCCAAATTATTGGAGAACTAATGGTACTTATAAGCAGACCGGAGATCCAAGATAATGCAACATGTTTGATTGAAGAACCGGTCAAGAAAAACTACATTACTCCTACTCCTATGGTTTTTGGCGAAAAAGACGAGAAAATAACTTGTATTGATTGGTGTGTACAGTTTTATGGCTCTCCTCGGTACATATTTATACCCTAGACTTATGTCTCCTAGTCGATAATGACTTATTACAAACTTGACATGAAAGAAATAAACTACTATATTTCTAAAAAGGTATTGAATAAGACTGTCTTTATGACATCACGACTCCCACCACCGAATTTGGTGACAACCCCATCAGTTCTAGCACCGATCCTATGAGCTTCCTTGTAAATTCCACCAGTCATGTCTTCTAACTTCATCGGCTCTGGCATAATATCGGCGGCTTCATCCCCGACCCATGGCCAATTTTGGTGTCAACAACTGCCATCACTACTAGAATCCTAACTTTAGCCAGGACTTTGTAGGACTCTGTCGACAAATTATGTCGAGCACGTCTGTCTGGGGGTACCCCAGAGAGTAGATTCGTGGGTCTCGCCACGAACAACACAAAGATTTAGACAGGTTCGGGCCGCGAATAGTGTAATACCCTACGTCCTGTATGCTGGATTGTATTGCACGTGTGGTTATGAGTTGAGTTGTTTTGAGGGGGTCCCTGCCCCGCCTTATATAGTTTGGGAGGCAGGGTTACAAGTCGGTTTGTACAGTCCTAGTCGTATACTACATGGAGAGCTACAACAGAGTACTTTGGGGAGTCACCTATCTGTACACGACTAGTTACATGAGTCAACTATGCCATCTTGTACCATAGCCGACTGGTTTGAGTAGTAAGATTGAACTCTCTCTGTACACGACTAGTTACATGAGTCAACTATGCCATCTTGTACCATAGCCGACTGTACCACAAGCCCCTGAGCATCTTGCGCCTTTGCTTCAAGTCTCGAATATGTCATAAACATCTTTGAGGAATTGGAACTAAGCCCAAGACGCTCAAGCCTTCTCTGACGAGTAGTACTTTTGAAGTAGTTGGAGGTTCAAAAGTAGTCTTCTGTCTTCATCTTGAAAAGTTCGATGGCGTGCACCGAGTAGGTGCACCCATTGGGTGTAGCCCCCGAGCTTCGAGTAGTTTGCATGAAAAACTAGTCAAAGGTCTTCGAGTAGTCGTAGCATAAATTCCGGAAAATCAAATCGCGGATTATCTGCTAACAGCCCCCGAGCTTTGAAGCAAAATATCTTTTGGTTTAAAGATCAGGATAAGCTTCCCATAATCTGTTATGATACAGATGCACCGAAAACTCGCGAATGGCATTATTGGAATGTTATCCCGAAATACTAGGCGGGAAAGTAGAATGCGATGCGCCGCCACACTATAGTGCACAGTAACCCTGGAGGGTTATTATAAAGTTTGACTTTCTCAGTCATTCGTTATCATGTGCACCCATTGTTTCTCTTATTCCCCTTATTCCCGAGTCGCGAGCGTAGAGCCCTCGAACTCTAGATCTGAACTGCTGCTGCAGTCCTCAGTATGTCTCAAGCTTGTGAATGCGAGAGAAAGCGAAGGTGACTACACGCTCCACAATGTCTAAGAGGGGCTGTGGGACCAGGATCCCTAGGGCCATTCATGTAAAGGAATAAACTACCCGATAGGGAATGTTTAGCCTAGCTACCTAAAACTAGTCGGCTACGGTGCAAGACGGCGTAGTAGGCTAGGTAGACTAGTCATGTACTAGATGGAGACTCCCCAAAGTACCCCGTTGTAGTACTCCGAGTTGTATATGACCAGGATCATACAACCGACATGTAACCCTGCCCTCCGGACTATATAAGGCTGGGCAGGGACCCCCTCAAAACATCTACAATCATACACAACCGTACGAGGAATACAATCCAACATACAGGACGTAGGGTATTACGCTACTCGCGGCCTGAACCTAGCTAAATCTTGTGTTGTTCGTACACTGTCGTTCCTAGAACTAGGCGAGACCCATAAATCTACTCTCTGGGGTACCCCCAGGCAGACGTGCGCGACATAATTCGTCGACACTTGGCGCCCACCGTGGGGCTCGCTCGTCAAAGTTCACCACTAGGCGCGATGGGATCAACTTTCAGAGCAAGAGGCGTCGAGAACGGCACAACTTTCGTCATTGGCTCGTGGACTTTCGTCTCCGATGGCGAAGGCGGCTTCGAGTCGTTCCTCGCGGATCGACCAGGACCGTACTCGGCGACTTCGTCATCAACCTCATCGTCAGGCTCGACCTCGACTACACTCACGGATTCGACCTCGACTGCGGACTCCGCCTCCAAGACGGATTCGACCTCGACTTCGATTACAACACGGACTCCGATCGGGGCTCAACAAGTCGTGTCTGGGTACAACTCTCTTCCAATCAAGGAAGGAGTCGGGAACTCCGAGTCGGCTACGCCTTCGGCCTACCCCCCAGCTCGACTCCCGTTCGGACTGTCCAATTCCGCGGCTGTATATCAACAGATGTACAATGCAAAGCAGGACAATCCTAAACCAGAAGGACTCAACAAGATCATGTCTTCCTGCAACGACTCTGAGCCGGCTCTCCAGCCATCAGAGGATGACGACGACGATCCCACGTTCCTGTTGAGCGACTCTCCTATCAGCATTGCGCGTTTAAACTGCAGCGCGTATTACAAGACCTACTTCACCATGGAAGAACCACTTGTTCGTTTGCCATCAGGACTGGTTGTGACCAATACACCAGGAGGACTCCTTGTTCACTGGCCAGGTGCAATTCCGAACTATACCTCTGGCGACGACAACTCAAGGGTATCAGCAGCAATCTTGGAAGAACTGCCATACCAGGACGGCAAGACCGCATCAATGACAAGCTCCACCAGCAGCTCAGGCAACAACCCCGCAGCATCCAGTGCCCCCACCTTGCTACTGCCCAGCTACCAAGATCCAAGCAGACAAGTTTGTATGGCAGATGCCGACGAAGCTGGTGGCACGTATGATCGAGAACTACTCGACGAGATCTCTGCAGAAGAAGAAGCAACGCCGAATGAAACTGATCAATAACAGAGCGCAAGGCGGATAAGGAACGCGAAGCGAGCTCAGCGACGCGTGAATGCGGCACTAAGGGCCACGGCTACCCGCAACCTTGCACATGACTTCCAGATGGTCGACGATCAGCCTGTCCTACAGAACACCCTAGTAAACCTCGATGTTGCAGTAGAGCTGATCAGGAACACGGTGAACTCATAAAATCCAAGCCGTGCACAACTAAGGCATGCCCTTACTCTCCTGGAACACGCGCGCAAAGGCATTGATGGAGGAGTACAATTAAGTCATCAACCCCCAAGGCCGCAACACAGCCGGCACACAGTCCAGTCACCTCATCCAAGTCGGGAACAAGCACCACCCGCCGGGGCACGCGAATCGTGATGCCCGCTCGAACATCGACGCTAGCAGAGCAAACAGAATTGCGGCTGAAATACGTCGTAGGGATTCTTTGAGCAGCAATATGGACCAATTGACCATACTCAGGGTCAGCCATCAAGGCGAGACGACCCCCCTCGCGATGACAATCGCGATCGTGGGCGCGGTGATCACCAGCCAAGCGATCGCGACAACCGAAGGCGTAACCGTGACAACCAGCCTGACAATGATCCTTCCGGTGATGATGATGGTGATGATCATCCACCACGAGTCAGGGATCATGGGAGAGGCCGACGCCACCATGACCCAGAAGGAGGCGGTGATCCAAGCCACGGTTCTAACTATGGCGGCCGTGATCGTCATCCATGACGCGATGATGATAGAGGACGACAGCCGTCCCCAGACAAGTATGATGGTTTCCCAGCCTTTTCCAAGCGCATCCACCAGGTCCAGCTACCAAGCAAGTTCAAAACGACCGGAATCGAGAAGTTCACAGGCAAGCAAGACCCAGAACAATGGTTGCGCGTCTACTCGACAGCAATAACCATGGCGGGAGGAAGCAACAACGTCAAAGTCAGATATTTCCCAATAATGATGGATACTGCACCACTTACATGGCTCGAGGGCCTCCGCCCAGAGTCCATTGACACTTGGGAAGAACTCACAAGCATATTCAACGCTAACATTCAGGGAACCTGGGCACGGCCCGGAACCCGATTTGAATTTGCAGCCTGTAAACAAGAAAAGGGAGAAACACTGAGGAAGTACATCAAGAGGTTCTTTGAAAAAAGGGCCACCATTGTCGACGTGTCAGACAGAGAGATCATAGATTTCTTTCACGACGGCTTATGGGCTCGCGAGTTACATCACAAGTTTGTAAGAAGGCGCCCAGAATCTATCTCAGAACTGAGGCGTATGGCTGCAGATTGGGCTAATCAAGATGATCATGAGCGCGATCGCTTCGATAAGCGCAGGGACAATACCACCAACAATGGCACTAACAACTCTTGCAAAGTAGTCCTGATTGTCGCAACAACAACAACAGGCGTGACTTCAACCGCAATAACAACAAGAAGCGGAAGCTAGACAACACAGTCGCGGCAGTCGAGCTCCCGGTGCGGAAGAAGAATTCAAAGACCTTGACATCAGTCTTGAGCCAACCATGCCCCTATCATCCCAACAGCAAGCATTCGATGGCGGATTGCCATCATCTCAAACGAGCGTTCCTTAGTCAGGAGTCTGATAAAGACAAGCCCAAGGACAAGAAGGACGACAAACACTGCCCCCCAGACCCCATGGGCCTACCGCGCATTGATCAAGTCGTGGACTCCACAGCAGGTTGCGCATTACTTTGTTTCCTCGACGGCAGGTTATCATCAGATAGCTTTGAGAAAAGACGATCAGATCAACACTTCGTTCATCACCCCTTTCGGCGCTTTCTGTTACACTATGATGTCGTTTGGGTTGAAGAATGCTGGTGCTACATATCAATGAGCCATACAGGCGTGCCTATTATCTCAGATTGGCAACAATGTAGAGGCATATGTTGATGATGTAGTTGTGAAGACACGCAAGCCAGAAGACTTCATCGCTGATTTGCAAGAGACGTTTGACAACCTTAGGACATTTCGCTGGAAGCTCAACCCGACCAAATGTGTTTTTGGCGTTCCTGCCGACAAATTACTCGGGTTCATTGTCAGTCATCGAGGCTGTTGGCGGTCGTTACAGACCGATTTCCAACCTCCAACCAAGTATAAAATGAACACAACGGAGACACGCACCATAGCTATAGGGTTTACTACTGATTATGTCCACGAGTTTTGGTGATTGTTCCGTATGCAGGTATAAAATGGAGAAACACGACATATAGGGGTCGGAAATGACCGATTCGGCCGAACGACGCGTTTCGGCCGGTTACCCTCCTTAGCCGTACGAGTCGGTGGGAGCCGTCCACGTCATCCAATGACGATGCAAGCCACGCAAGACGACCGCCAACTCATCCTGGGCTTCCACCACGTCACCCGGCTACCCGTATCCAACCCGACAAAGACCCGAAGTCCACCAGAGGTCCTCCGGCCCAGCCCAGGGGATGAACCGACCTACCAAACCGACCAAGGAGCTGGGCTAGCACGTGGGGGAGGCAAAGGCGGTGCAGCACTGGGCCTAGCCCAGTTCGGCCAAAGGGCCCTGTTCGGCCGAAGGCAGGAACCGACCTAGGGGAGGAATCCTGGCCGTGGAGAGTCAAGGCGGTGCACGTGGCAGTTCGGCCGAACTGGCCGGTTCGGCCGAACCGCCTTGTTCGGCCGAACGGCCCGGCACCGCCCCTGAGCAGCCTTGGCAGCTACTCCAGCTCCACCGTCCTTGCTCCCCTATAAATTGAAGGCTCCAGTACCTGCACAAACACACAACACAAGAGAGAAGTGAGCGTTGCCAAGTTCCGCCACTTGTATCAAGTAGAATAGGGAGAGAGGAGAGGTGAGCGTCCGGGAGAGGAGCCGGAGTGTCGGCCCCTCTTCTAGCTGTACCTCTACGGATGCAACTTCACTTCGAGTAACATCCGGGGCATGTCTGGTAACTCTTGTAACTCTCTCTGATTAATTGAGCATTCAGTTCTTACTTACTTTACTTGCATCGTTCTGCGTTCAATGCTTAATAGTATAGTATAATTGTATGCTAGCAGCTTAGCTTGTTTGCTTATCTGTCTGCAGTAGATAAGTATTAGTCGACTAGTTTAGGCGTGGTGCCTGTACTTGAGACTAGCTCAGAATCCGCCCGTCGCAACGGAGGTGGTAGCCGTAAGGTGGTGACAGCCCTTCCGGTCTCTGTAGTCCATCACGTTAGTTCCGGTGTCTTAGGACCCAAGGTTTAGGGTAGCTGGCACCCCTTCTCATCCCTTTCTGCGTGCCAGGGGCTCTATAGTCCCGAAGCAAGTAACTGTTCGTATCCTCTGAATTGCTCCGTAGTCAGAAGAATACTCTTACCAGACCTGTACCCTCTCTACCCTCCTACCCTTTCTCTTCTCTCCTTGTTGTCGTCACCCACCTCATCCATTCCATTTCATCCACTTCATTCCATCCAACTCATCTACCTAGGACAACTTAGTTTAGATCCAGACCACTTCTCGTTCTCCGTGGAAATCGATACCTGGAATACTCCCGGTGAAAGCTACATCGGTATCCGTCCGCTTGCGGATTTATCTGTAGGCCGTAAGGAGTGCCAACAAGCTTTCTGGCGCCGTTGCCGGGGAACGGTAGCTGTTCTGATTCCGAACCCAAGTTGTCCGTGTATCCCAACCACCATCCACACATGGATTCCACCATCACCTAATTGTCGCTCCGGTTGGTGCATTTGAGCCAACCGGAGATTGCCCTGTTTAACGAAAAGCTACATGAGTACAGGCATGACACAGTGGAGGAACAGGACGAGAACGAGCAGGCCGACCAGCTGACTCAGTACCTTTCAAGGTTGAATCCCTACCAGTGAAGAGTCCAAGCTTGGGGGAGCACCCCCATCAGGCCCTTATGGGACGTATGCCTATCGGCGTATGTTGTTTGGAGCCACCACCATCATCACATCCCATATCCGCACCCGGCTATGAGCTACGTCCCGGCTTCATAGTCATGGTTCGTGAGCAATCGTTCTCAGGAACGAAGGTCGAGAGTCCATACGCGCATTTGCGCGAGTTTGAGCAACTCTGCTCATGCCTGACCATTGCGGGCATGACACAAGAGACACTCAAATGGAAGCTATTCCCGTTCTCATTGACGGGAGGAGCAAAGAAATGGTACTCTCTGGTGATCGGCAAGATGGACGGGAGCTGGGAAGCTCTCAAGGAGAAATTCTGCCTAAACTTCTTCCCAGTCTCTAAGGTAGCCAGCCTCCGAATCGAAATTCTTACCTTTAAGCAATTAAAGGGAGAATCGTTAGGAGTTGCTTGGGCTCGTTTCCAGCAAATCTTAGCAGCCGGACCAGACCTAGGCTTGTCGGAACCCATCATCCTCCAACACTTCAGCCTTGGCCTCTGTCCCGTGGCCGCTACTTTCCTGGACTCTGCTTCAGGAGGGTCGTTCCTTCATTTGGTTCCCAGTGCAGCGAGGATAGTCCTGGATCGTATTCTGGACAACACTCCCCACACTGGAATCTATGATGAACTCCCCGATGAAGAAGAGAAACAGCCTGAACCTGAACCCGAAGAGCCAATACAAATCCAATCCAAAGCCATCAGCTCTTTTGTTCTGTCCATACCCGAAGCTCACTATGAACCACAACCGTCTCCAAGCCCAGCCTACTATGATTCACTCTACAACACGCCCTATGACTTCGATGATGACCTCTTCGATGACATCGGGAGTGTAATGAGTTTCCCACGGGAACTTCGTGTAGAGCCCATAGAACAAGCCCCCGACAAAGAAGAATTGGAATACCAGAGAGAATACCTTGGACGTCTTTCTGCTATCATGAGTCGGGAGTGGCTAGAAGAGGCCGAAGCCTCGACCGAGGTCGTCAAGATGCCCAGAAAGATTCAAAGGATATACTGTGAGTTCCTGGGCGAAGACAAGGAAATCGGGTACGACCCGAGCCTCGGAATCAACATAATCTCTAGCTCGTTGGTGCACAACCAATTCCCTGGTGTACCGTGGTCATTTTCTCAGAAACGGCTACAATTCACTTCAGGAAGAATCCTGGATTGTTAGGGGATCCTTCGGGTCACACCCGTCAAGTTTAACGACCCTGAACTCTTCATGGATTTCCATATCCTTGACCTACCTAGCGACACCACACATCCCATCTTCATAGGTAGACCAATCCAGAAGATCTTGGAAAAAGCACCAACAAAGCAGCTAGTAGAGCTCAGGATCGGCAACGAACTTATCCCTGTCTCTTATTCCCAGTCATTGAATACCCCGTTAGAGCCAGACCCCGATCCTGACCCAAAAGCCACCAAGAAAGATCATTTCCCTCTCCCATTCATAGACGACATGCTTGAGCGGCTAGCCAAACACTCCTACTTCTGTTTCCTTGATGGTTACTCTGGATATCACCAAATCCCAATCCATCCTGAAGACCAGAGTAAAACCACGTTCACATGCCCTTATGGGACGTATGCCTATCGGCGTATGTCCTTCGGGTTGTGTACCGCACCTGCCTCTTTCCAACGTTGCATGATGTCCATCTTCTCTGACATGATCGAGGAGATTATGGAAGTATTCATGGACGATTTCTCAATTTATGGAAAGACCTTCACCGAGTGTTTGAAAAACCTGGACAAGGTCCTCCAGAGATGTCAAGAAAAACACCTCGTTTTAAACTGGGAAAAGTGCCATTTTATGGTACGAGAGGGAATTGTCTTAGGACATCGGGTGTCAGAACGAGGAATCGAGGTAGACAGGGCAAAAATAGAAGTGATTGAGCAACTTCCACCTCCCACAAACGTTAAGGGAAACCGAAACAAACGTTAAGGGAATCTGTAGCTTCCTTGGTCATGCCGGATTCTATAGATGCTTCATCAAGAACTTCTCCCAGATATCTCGGCCCTTGACCAACCTTTTAGCCAAAGATACCCCCTTCGTTTACGATGAGGAGTGTTACGCCGCTTTTCACACCCTCAAAAAGGCACTCATTTCCGCTCCCATCATCCAGCCTCCCGACTGGAACATCCCATTTGAAATCATGTGTGATGCGAGCGACTATGCTGTAGGAGCTATGTTGGGCCAAACTAAGGACAAGAAGCATTATGCTATCTCTAACGCTAGCAAAACGCTCACTGGCCCTCAGCTCAACTACGCGACCACGGAAAAGGATCTCTTAGCAGTCGTATTTGCTATAGACAAATTCCGGTCCTACCTTGTTGGGGCCAAGGTCATAGTCTATTCGGATCACGCTGCTCTGAAGTACCTTCTGACCAAAAAGGATGCAAAACCAAGGCTTATCTGCTGGGTTCTGTTACTCCAAGAGTTTGATATTGAGATAAGAGATAAGAAAGGAGTAGAAAACTCAGTGGCTGACCACCTGTCCCACATGGAAGTACCGTCTGATCTTCCGATCGACGACTACCTGCGGGATGACACCCTCCTTAAGGTCACCACTGGCGATCCGTGGTACGCCAACATAGTAAACTTTATGGTGACGGGGTATGTCCCTCCTAGAGAAAATAGGAAGAGGCTAGCTTATGAGAGCCGACTCCATCTCTGGGATGACCCGTACCTTTTCCGGATATGTAGTGATGGACTCCTTAGAAGGTGCATCCCTGCACATGAGGCATACAAAATCCTGGAGAGGTGCCATGCAGCCCCATACGGAGGGCACTATGGTGCATTCCGGACCAACGCCAAAGTCTGGCAGAGTGGGTTTTATTGGCCCAGCATGTACGAAGATGCACGTTACTCTGGATATCACCAAATCCCAATCCATCCTGAAGACCAGAGTAAAACCACGTTCACATGCCCTTATGGGACGTATGCCTATCGGCGTATGTCCTTTGGGTTGTGTAACGCACCTGCCTCTTTCCAACATTGCATGATGTCCATCTTCTCCGACATGATTGAGGAGATTATGGAAGGCAGATTATGTCTCTAAGTGGGTGGAGGCTCTGCCCTGTGCAGCCGCTGATTCTAGGAACGCGAGACGAATGTTTCATGAGTACATCTTCCCACGTTTCGGCGTTCCTAGGATAGTCATCAGTGACGGCGGATCTCATTTCATCGATACAACCTTCCGTAAGTATCTTTCAAGTCTGGGGGTGCAGCACAACGTTGCTACACCCTATCACCCTCAGACTAGCGGTCAAGCAGAAACATCAAACAAACAAATCAAAAATATATCGGCAAAGAACTCATCCCTGTCTCCTATTCTCAATCCTTGAACACCCAA
Source organism: Echinochloa crus-galli (assembly GCA_900205405.1). Taxonomy (NCBI): domain Eukaryota; kingdom Viridiplantae; phylum Streptophyta; class Magnoliopsida; order Poales; family Poaceae; genus Echinochloa; species Echinochloa crus-galli. The sequence goes on from OAMR01000797.1 coordinate 495,815, forward strand.
TTAGAGGCAGACCCCGATCCTGACCCATTAGAGGAAGTTAGGTCAGCTCACCTATTAGACCTAGAGCAGCCTATTCCAGAAGAAGATCTCCCGTTTTTCTCGGAAGAAGAGGAAACACATCCTCCGATTGAGCTTGACACAAACAAAACTCCAAAACCATCCCCAATCGAGCTCAAACCACTTCAACCTGTTGAATACGACGACTTAGATGTCATCGAGTTCGTAGAGCTCTAGACCCTGACCGTAGAATCCCGGCCCGAGTCCACCATTTCCAAATCATTCCGGGCCAAAACCTCCCTATCCAAGCCATCCCACGAGAAAATCTTTGAGCCAAAGACCGGGCCGCACACGTGGGAGCCCTGGGACCAGTTCGGGCGAACTGGCCCAGTTCGGCCGAACCCATTGGTTCGGGCGAACTGGCCTCCCAGGCCCCAGGAGCAGATATGCTCGTTCAGATGCATTTGCAATCAAAGATATCCCGAGAGTCGCGTGGGAATCGTTGGGAAACTCCGTTTTTCGTTCGTGGAAAACCCCGATAAAAGACAGGAACTTTCTTCGACTCTTTCCATCTCATCTAAGCCATCTCCTAGCCCCCAACACCTCCAACACAGCCACCATGACCTCCTCCTCCTCCAAGGGCTCAAGCTATGTCAGCCGGAACGGCGAGTCCGTCCACGAACAAGCTTTCCGGATCTCCGACGTCGACATGACGGAAGAGAAGCCACGGGGAAGAACTCCTTCGCGTACCTCGTCGCAGCGCCGCGACTCCCCGCTACGTGCCATGGTCAGCGATCTCCTCGCTCCAACGAGAGGGATCAAGAAGCCTCCGCGTTCACCATCGCCGAGACCTACCATGGGCGAACTCCGCCCAAGATCAGCATCCTCATCAAGGGTGCCGGACTTGGGGCTGTGTTTGCTCAAAGGAAAGGCGGAGGCAATATCGGAGGACGAGCCGGAGAAACCGCTGCGTTTCATCATCAAGGGGGAATGCAAGCCGAGGGGCGGATACGGCAAGGTGCTTGTCCCGCCGCTTAAGCGGGACGAGATAGATCTGGGGAACTCATGTAGGGTCGAGATGGCGGACTAGAGGGGGGGGTGAATAGTCCTTTCTAAAATTTAACTCACCGGCTAACCGAAATAACAGCAGAATTAAAACTATCGGTCTAGCCAAGACTTCATCCCTCTATCTATGTTCACTAGCACCTTATAAAAGATTCTAAATAAACAAATAAGGTGCCAAGCTAACACGAGCTCGGCGAGGGACGTGCATGGTGATGCGGTACAACAAGGTGTAAGAGAGGCCACCGCTTCGCACGACAGGTCCACGAGTGAAACTTTCGATGACATTGGAGTTGAGGCCGAGGAGGAGGACAACCGCCAAGAGATTGAGCCATCTCAGATCCCAGATGCTCCTCAGCCTTCCCAGCCTTCGCAGCCTGCCACACGTAGGCAGCGCCGCCCACGTGAGTGTTATACTCCAGGCACCGATGCTCTAGGTAAGGGCAAGGGTAAGGCTAGGAAGAAGTGATGGTTGTTGGACACTTGTGATGGTGGCTCATGTACATGACTTATGATGGTTGTATGTTACTTGTGATTATGGCTTGTGTATGTGACTTGTGATTGTTGGGGCCTTTTGATGGTAGAAAAACAAGGGAAGTTCTACCAAAATTTTTTCGTGACTTTATGGACTATTACTATGGACTCTCTGGACTGTTATTATGGACTATATGGGGCACCCTTCTATTTATAGAGGGGAGGGGAAAACTAGCCGTTACACCCCTTTTCCGAGCTCTAACGGCTACCTCGGACCGTCCGCGGTGCATCCCCGGACCGTCCGCCATTCAAAAAACTAGCCGTTGAGCTCCAAACGGTCACAAACTCGTCATTAGCGGACCGTCCGCCCAGCATCCGCGGACCGTCCGACCCCCTGGATCATCGGGAAACGTCTCTGTGTAAAACCGGACGAATTTACGGACTGTTCCGCGGACGGTCCGCGATGACTGTGGACTGTCCCCCCAATCCGCGGACCGTCAGTGGTCCGTTCGGACTTGTCCGGACTGTCACCGCGGACCGTTCGCGCAGTCACCGCGGACCGTCCGCCACCCTATTTTCAGCACAGCCGGCACTCGGTAAAACGCCCATAACTTTTAGCTCCGATGTCCAAATTAGGTGATCTTGGACTCTATGGAAAGCTCATTCAGAGGGCTATCCATCCCAACTGAATTCCCGACCCAGAACACTTTGGATCAAAGAAGAATTGCAAACCAAGATCACACTTAGTCATAACCAACATCCAAACTTCAATCTCTTTGCAAATGTGCCAACTCCATAAGTGTACCACCTTATGTGTGAGTGAGTTAGCATTTTCACAAACATTTCTCAAAGAGTTTTT
>OAMR01000894.1:7728-30817 GCA_900205405.1 Echinochloa crus-galli
CGACCACCAATACTCTGGAATAAATAAGGTTATATGCAACATTCCATGTACTTAGGTTTTATTTCTAATAAAGTTCCACGAGTTTTGGTGAGTGTCACTTGTGCAGGTACAACTACGACAAATATGTGCTATTGGGGCCGGAAATGACCAAATCGGCCGAACAACTCCGTGGATGCCGAGCACTTCGTGCAAGCCCACATGATACGGCGGACGCCTGACGCAACGCTGGCAATGATTTACCATGGATATACAACTGAAGTGCCTTTTCCCTGTGCATCACTAAGGTTGTATACCACGCCGAAACTAACTCTTCAGTTGAGGACCGAGTCGGACGATTCTCCACCTTGGAGAGAGCCCGCTCGGCACAGCGTTGCAGGTGATCGACCCGTCATGAGGGGACGAGCCAGGCGTGATGCTGGGCTCACCACCTCACAGAAGCCAGAGAAATGCCGCACCGACACACTTGCATTTGCATGTTTCCCTTTCCAAAATAAATGAACCACTTGAGTAATTAATTTGAGAGAGAGTAGAAAATTTTGCAAGCTTGGTTAAAACTAATTGGACACACTGAAATTTTTACCTAGGGTGAGTGTAATTGGTAACTTTTATCATTTTCATCCCTTCTAGAACATCTCCAATTATTTACCATCACCACCAACCAGCACCAAACATGTCTACCCCACTAAAAATGGCTGCACACTCACCAATTATCACAAAACATGGCAGCATGGGGGTGACTCCACTAATTTCCACTTTGAGTCCCGGAGGCATGGGATCGCCTCCAGGACTATATTTCTGCTTGTCCTCACCATGGTATGCAGAGTTGGTTCATAATACAAACTTTCTATCACGGGCTGAGAAATTCTGCTCGTGAGTACCTGGATGCTGCTGCTGGAGGCTCGTTCTCCTCTCTTGAAGAGAGTCATGCGAAGGCCCTCATAGAGAAGATGGTCGAGAACCAAGGTTGGTCCGACGACCGGACTCAACCGAAGACCCACGGAGTTCACCAAGTTGAAGCTCTGGACATGCTCGTTGCCAAGATGGACCTCCTGATGAAGAAACTGGAGGCCTCTACTCAAGAAATGGTGTAAGCCATGGACGCTCGCATGACCTGCGAAGTCTGTGGCAACACTGGCCATTCGGGGAATGACTGCCCCGAAACACGAGAAGATGTCCACTACGCCAACAACTCAAACAACAACGGGTACCGACCGAACAACTATGGCAACCAAGGCTGGAATCCGCGCCCAAACCTCCCTTTTGAGAGGCCTCAACAAGGTAACAATTTCAATTCCAGCAATTTCAATAATCAGCCGTCTCTTAGAGATCGATCTTGCTTGATACTGGAGGTGAATTGTCACCAAGAGTATTGACAAGGTTGCTTGCTCTTGCTAGCAGAGTAAGTAGTCGTTGCCTAGTGTAGGAGTGGTTCCTAGACTAGTCGGTGGCCTTAGTTTACTCCCGTCGCAACGGAGGTGGTAGCCGGGAGGTGGTGACAGGCTGCTGTTGTTCCTATCACTGAATCGGGGAAGATTCCGGGGCAACCTGAGCCTTCCATCGAGACAGTAAAAATTGTCACTACAAGGCATGGTAAGATGTCTCGTAGTGTGTTCCATACTAACCACGCAGGAAAGGTCACACGCATCCAAGTGCTGACGCCAAGATGGACTTACCTGCCAAGAGCTACAAAAAGGGCGATCATCAAGACCTCTCTAGACAGGAAGGAGGATCCCGGAGTATCCATCATTCAGTGCACGATCTGGAATTGTTGCATTGATGATGCTGCCAAGATGGACTTACCTGCCAAGAGCTACAAAAAGGGCGATCATCAAGACCTCTCTAGACAGGAAGGAGGATCCCTTGCGCACCAGGGCCAGCGTAAACATCATGTCTAAGGTATTATTTAAGAAATTACGCTACCCTACTTTGTCACCTACAACTGCCCAAGTACAGCTTGCGGACTCAACCATCCGCTACCCCAAGGGGGTGATCGAGAATGTACTAGTCCGGATCTGGGGACGATATGTCCCTGTGGACTTTGTTGTCCTCGACACAGGGAATGAGCACTCGTTTCCCCTTGTGTTGGGCCGACCATTCTTGAACACCGCCCGGGCTGGGATCGATATGGATGCGAGAGAAATCTCGTTCCGTATCGACGGAAGGTTGACATACTTCAAGTTCCAACCTCGGGAAGAAATGAAGACAGAGCCACTCACACCGGAGCAAAGGAGCGCCGAGTGTTTCCATAAGGCTCTCATTAATGGAGAGCTGGAAATACTCGGTGGCGAGCAGCTCAAGTGGAACGAGCCGACAAAACCAACAAGGACAGAAGAAATGGATTTCCTCGTAAAGAAATACGAGGAAGAACAAGCCCTCTGGAACAGAGACGCCGATCCCGCCGCCACCGACACCGAAGAAGAAGAACAAGAATGTGTGGCGGAAGAAGGTTGCATCGTCCGAGTCATCCACTCCGGGACCGGACGATGACAAGAGCAATTGAAGACAGGAGAAGTCCCGCTCTCGGACTTAAAAGCTGAGCTCTCGCCGCGAGGAAAACCGGTATGTATATCATATTTCCCCCTCATATTTCCCTTCCAAATTTTTAATTTCCAATTGCATTTGCATGTTTCCCTTTTCAAAATAAATGAACCACTTGAGTAATTAATTTGAGAGAGAGTAGAAAATTTTGCAAGCTTGGTTAGAAATAATTGGTCACATGCTGAAATTTTACCTAGGGTGGATGTAATTGGTAACTTTTATCATTTTCATCCCTTCTAGAACATCTCCAATTATTTACCATCACCACCAACCAGCACCAAACATGTCTACCCCACTAAAATTTGCTGCACACTCACCAATTATCTCAAACATGGCAGCATGGGGGTGACTCCACTAAAGTCCACTTTGGTCATGTCAATTTTGCATCTCACCTAACACAAACCACCAAATTTTCATGACCTAGTGCTGCACCTATCCAAGATTTTTGTGCTGGTGGGAGGCAGGCTGCGCATGAGGCACATGGGCCAGTTCGGCCAAATGCACTGGTTCGGCCGAACCAGGCACTTCGGCCGAACCAGCCTGCGCTGCCTCCTCTGCCCATAAATGCAGCCCCTCGCCTCCTTGCTTGCCTCACACACTCATACACTCTGGAATTTTCTGCTAGGAATCTCTTTCTCTCTCTCTCTCATTTTCTTGCTCTAGTTCTTGACAAGTTCTTCCCGAAGTTCTTGCTCAAGTTTTGGTTCCCTTGCATCTCTAGAAAAATCTCAAAAATATTTTGCTTTTGTTGTGATCTTTGTGCTAAAATTCTGGACGTTTTGTGATGGTCTCCGACACCCACAAGAACGACTAACCTTTTGTGGTGGTTTTCATCCCCGCAAGAACGACTAACTTTCTCGGACGACTGACTTGATTTTCTTGTGCTAACCTTATATATTCAGACCTTCGGGTAGTTGTTGTTGCACTAATCTTTTGCAGGAATCATGTCGAAGTTTCTTTACTTCGCTCCGTCGTTCTGCTTGGCTAGGCCGACGATCGAACGATGATGGGAGTTCCCCAGCTCCGTCCCGAGGCACGAGCCGGATGGACACGGACGAACACGAAGCAGCCGGCTCAGGATGGGGCCATGCCACGCCCCCGGCCAGGCAGCTCCTGAGCATGAATGACATCAACCTCAGGACGGAGCGGGAGCATAACACCTTCAACAAGCTTCGGCTGAAGGAGTTCGAACACGCCCATGTTTTTGAGCAAGACTTGCTCAGGGACACGGGTATGGACGTAGAGTTCATAGAAATTTTCCAGGCCATTGGCTGGGAGAATTTCTGGCACATCAACGAAGAAGGTTCGTACTTGCTCACCCTCAAATTTCTTTCAACTTTGGTTCCGGAAACTGGGGGGATTCGCTTTCGATTTTTCAACCAAGAGTTCTTTTGCTCTTGGAGGGATTTCAGTTCGGGTCTCGGATTTTCAAGCCGTTGTTCTTTAGACCCGAACAAAGCGTTGAAAACATTTGATCGGGTTGCATTTTGGAAAAAGATTTCAGGGAGTACCAACTGTCACGCGCCTCGCACAAACAGTATTCATAACCCCACTTTGTGTTTCATGCATCGATGGGTGTCTATGACAGTATTTCCCCGGGCAGATGTGCGCCCTGTTAACACAATTGAGCTGCGGGTTCTTTTTGCTATGGTCAAGCAAATTTCTTATTCGCTTGTGAAAGATATGGTTAGTCACTGGCTGTCTCACATCTCTCGTGTGGGTAGCATGGCGATGACTTCTTTAGTCACTCGCCTCGCTAACCATCTGGGCGTTCTTCAAGGTGCCCGGCTCACGTACATCGAGACAGCGCGTTCCGTCATGGATGCTGAGCATTTCGTGCAAGCCCACATGATACGGCGGATGCCTGACGCAACACTGGCTATGATTTACCGTGGCTATACAACCGAAGTGACTTTGCCTTGTGCAGCACTGAGGTTGTATACCACTCCTAAACTAACTCTTCAGTTGAGGACCGAGTCGGACGATTCTCCATTTTGGACGGAGCCCGCTCGGCACAGCGTTGCAGGTGACGGACCAGTCACGAGGGGACGAGCCAGGCGTGATGCTGGGCTCGCCACCTCACAGGAGCCAGAAGATGCACCACAAATGACGCACCGACACACTTCCACTTTCGAGTCCACCTACGAAATGTACACCAGTGCTGGAACGTCCGGAGCAGGAGGCTTTGGGCAACACCAGGAACCGAACTACTTCGCCTCAGGAGGCTGGGACTACGGCTAGGACACAGACTCTGAGTGCTCTGGGAGCCGGTATGCAGGGGGTACAACAGTGCCTCCCAGCCATACTACCCCGGATACTCGCAGTCCGCACGCTTCGACTACGGCCGGGAGCTGTCTTACATCTCCGACCGAGTCGAGCTCATCGAGACCGTACCCGAGAGATCCAAGACATGCTAGCCCGCCATTCTCAGTACCACCAAGAGAATAGCAGGATAGTAGCGTCCATCCAGCACGACGTCCACGAGCAAGCGGGCCAGCTAAGCCAGTACCTTTCAAGGCTCAACCCCTACCAGTGAAAAGTCCAAGCTTAGGGGAGGACCCCCACCAGGTACGTCCCGACTTACCTAGCACTTTGGTCATTCAATTTCCCTTTCATTTCCCTTCATGTTTTCCCTTTCATTAGATAAAAAAATGAAAATACCAAAAATATTTCCCTTGAATAATATTTCCCTTGAATAAAATAACTCCCAACTATGCATGGAATGAATCACATGCCTCTCACTTTGGAAATGATGAATAGTTGCTCTGTCATTAATTTTGCAAGTACTTTGTTCCAACTAGTTGCTTAATAGTGCTTGAGATAGTTGGCATGAGTAAAAATGAACCTGAAAACCTTGTGGGAGCACATGCTTTATTCCAGGTCTAAGTTGTTGTGGGGATTGATATAGTGAGAATTTGGTTAAGTTCTATTTCCGCTCTTAGTACGGGGAAAATCTTGGAGATTTATGCTTTCAAAATGAAACAAGTTCCTCATTGGTCAAAATACCTACCAGAGCCATATGATAAGCTTAGTTGAAAATTTCTACTCATATGCTGCTTGTTATCTTAGTGAGCTTTGTCAAATTGTTGTGACCTTTCAGTGAAGCTTTCATATTCTTAGAGATCGAGATCTACGTACACACACCACCTCTCACTTACAATTCCTACACTGGGAGTTAGCAAACATTTTCCATCATCCATCCACAAAAATAAAATGCTCCATGTTCTATGATTTCCCTCTCCAAATATTCTTGATAGAGACATGGGCTATGCAAAAAGAAAAGCATGACAAAGAATGATGCATCCGGCCCAGGTGTGGGGTCGGCCGAGGTCCAACAAAGTAAGGTTGCCCGGACCCCAACAGTTCTTAGACACACCCACTCGGAGAAAGGCCCACTCGCCCGAAAAGACTAGTCTGATAGGGGAAGGGTGGCTCTCCCTTTTAAGGTGGCTTCCTCCTCCTTCGCTAAGCAATGTGGGATAATTCGGACGCACACAGTTGCCGCCTACACTGTCGTGCGCCTGGCCAAACCGCGTGCACACGGCTGCCGCCTACACTGTCGTACGCCTGGCCAAACCATGCTCCCGTGGATCACGACACGCCGCCTACATTGTCGTGCGTCTGGCCAAACCATTTCACGGCTGCCGCCTACACTATCGTGCGCCTAGCCAAATCGTGCCCTAGGATGTCCTCATCATTCTCACCCCCTTATACAAAGGCCCGGCTCTGATACCAAATGATGCATCCGGCCCGAGCGTGGGGTCGGCCGAGGCCCAACAAATTAAGGTTGCCCGGACCCCAACAGTTCTTAGGCACACCCACTCGGAGAAAGGCCCAATCACCCGAAAAGACTAGTCTTATAGGGGAAGGGTGGCTCTCCCTTTTAAGGTGGCTTCCTCCTCCTTCGCTAAGCAAGGTGGGATAATTCGGACGCGCACAGTTATGGCCTACACTGTCGTGCGCCTGGCCAAACCGTGTGCACACGGCTGCCGCCTACACTGTCGTGCGCCTGGCCAAACCATGCTACCGTGGATCACGACACGCCGCCTACACTATCGTGCACCTGGCCAAATCGTTTCAGGGCTGCCGCCTACACTGTCATGCGCCTGGCCAAATCGTGCCCTAGGATGTCCTCATCATTCTCACCCCCTTAAACGAAGGCACGGCTCTGATACCAAATGATGCATCCGGCCCAGGCGTGGGGTCGGCCGAGGCTCAACAAATTAAGGTTGCCCGGACCCCAACAGTTCTTAGGCACACCCACTCGGAGAAAGGCCCAATAGCCTGAAAAGGCTAGTCTGATAGGGGAAGGGTGGCTCTCCCTTTTAAGGTGGCTTCCTCCTCCTTCGCTAAGCAAGGTGGGATAATTCGGATGCGCACAGTTGCCGCCTACACTGTCGTGCGCTTGGCCAAACCGTTTCACGGCTGCCGCCTACACTGTCGTGCGCCTGGCCAAATCGTGCCCTAGGATGTCCTCATCAAAGAAGCATGGCAAAAATAAGAGGAAAAAAAGTCTGCCAAAGAGCATGGCAAAAAGAAAGAGAAAAAGAAAAGCATGCCAAGTGGCATGTCAAAAATATGAGAATAAAAGATAGCCCATGTTGTCGAAAATAAATCAAGGAGAAGGAGATTCATTCAAGGAGTTCCACCATATTCCATTCCACCATATTCCACTCCATATATTCCACACACTTGCACTTCTCGATCTTAGGGTATTATTTGTTTCCTCAGAGATCCGGTCTTTGACTTCGCAAAATATAAGATGCATGCATGCCTTCATCCTTTGTCCCTCAGCCACACAAAAAGCCACATTAGATGATAGGATGAAAAAGAAGGCACAAGCCTTTGGTGAGGATTCAAATACACTTGAGTGATTGAGTGTGACAATTGAGGAACAATTTGTAGTTTTCAAAACTTGTGAAAAAAAACTCTGAGATGGGATCCTGAAAAGAGAAAAGTGGAAGAAAACTGAATTCAAATTATTCATCCTTTCAACCGCCCAAGGAGATTGCTATAAGCCCCATAGTTAAAAAGGTGATTTAAAACTTTGCCTAACGACTGTGCACGCCACTTGGACAACCAACACAACAACTCTGGGCCGAATCAACATGAAGACCACCAAGTACAAACAGCCCAGAAGGTCCACGGAGCAAAGACGGCACCAGGGGGCAGGCCTGGGCCTCTAGGCCCGTTCGGCCGAACTAGGCGGTTCGGCCGAACCGCCCCCAAGCTGGCACCGCCTCCTTGGAGTGCATCCAGGCCATGGGAGCAAAGGGCGGTGCATCCCACGGTTCGGGCGAACCGAGCAGTTTGGTCGAACCGGAAGATTCGGCCGAACTGGCCGGGCACCGCCTCCTCACTCCCTTGGCTGCGACTCAAGCTCCACCGACCTGTTTAGCTATAAATACAAGTGCCCAAGCCCCGGTTTCACACACACCAAGCCAAGGAGCTCTCATTCCACTTGTTCTAGTAGAGTTAGGATAGTTTAGTTGGGAGTTAGAGTCGAGTCGAGCTTTGCCTCGGAGGTTTCGGAGTCGTCTTAAGAAGCTCTGGTATAAGCTCTTGTATCTTTTACTTTTCCTTTTTGCAAGACTCAAGTTATCAATATAGTTATCTTTATCTTATTGCTTTTGTCATTTATATCTTGCTTCTACTTTATTCTAGTTGCAAATATATCTGTTTTAGACTATAGTCAGTTATAGTTCTAGTGCTTGTAGTCTTGTTTAAGTCTTTGTCTTGGCTGGTTCTTCGATCTTGCTTAATACTGGAGGTGAATTGTCACCAAGAGTATTGACAAGGTTGCTTGCTCTTGCTAGCAGAGTAAGTAGTCGTTGACTAGTGTAGGAGTGGTTCCTAGCCTAGCCAGTGGCCCTAGATTATTCCCATCGCAACGGAGGTGGTAGCTGTGAGGTGGTGACAGCCCTTTCGGTCTTCGTTGCCCATCACGTTAGTTCCGGTCCGTAGGATTCCCCAGTTGGGGATTGGTGGGGTGTCTCATCCCTTTCTGTGTGTCACGGGTCCCCTTGTCCCGAGGCTAAGACAATAGAGTTAACCCAGATCTCCTAGTGCTGGCTCTATAGCCGTTGTATCTCTAAGCTAGACTGGCATAGGTAGATAAAGAATCCAGGAGTCCTCTATCTCTTCTCGTTTAGGGAGCTCAGGTAGATAAAGTATCCAGGAGTCCTCTATCTCTTCTCGTTGTCCTCCCAGCTATCTATCCCTTCTCTCCCTTATCAGAGTATCCCTTGAGCTATGTGTCCACTTCCAGGTGAAGTGCTACAGCGGTGATTCTATGTGCTTGTAGAATATTTCTATATTTTACTAAGCCACATCATGTCTAAGGTATTATTTAAGAAATTATGCTACCCTACTTTGTCACCATATAAATTACGATACCTCGGGATACTTCCAGGTGAAGTGCTACAGCGGTGATTCTGTGTGCTTGCAGAATATTTCTATATTTTACTAATCGATAAGGAAAACCACTGAAACACTCCTTACCCCAGTACCAGGATTCTCAATTCTGATATTGGATCGTAAGAAGTGCCAACAGCTGCTTTGAAGTACCTTTTGACCAAAAAGGATGCGAAACCGAGACTCATCCGCTGGATTCTTCTACTCCAAGAGTTCGATATTGAAATAAGAGATACGAAAGGAGTAGAGAACTCAGTGGCTGATCATTTGTCTCGAATGCAAGTCCCGTCTGATCTTCCAAATGATGATTATTTGCGGGATGACATGCTCCTTAAGAAAAGGCTATCCGTGGTATGCCAACATAGTAAACTACATGGTAACGGGGTATGTTCCCCCTGGAGAGAATAAGAAAAGGCTAGATTATGAGAGCCGACTCCACCTCTGGGACGACCCGTACCTCTTTAGGATATGTAGTGACGGACTCCTCAGAAGATGTGTACCCGCACATGAGGCATATAAAATCCTGGAAAGGTGCTATGCAGCCCCGTACGGAGGACACTATGGTGCATTCCAGACCAATGCTAAAGTCTGGCAATGTGGTTTTTACTGGCCCAGCATGTATGAGGATGCGAGAGCATTTGTCATGCAGTGCCCCCGCTGCCAGAAACATGGGAACATCAACACTAGAGACGCGATGCCACTCACTAGCAATCTTCAAGTAGAAATCTTCGATGTTTGAGGAGTGGACTTCATGGGTCCCTTCCCAAATTCCGAGGGTTGTCAATTCATCCTAGTGGCAGTAGACTACGTCTCTAAGTGGGTGGAAGCCTTGCCTTGTGTGGCTGCTGACTCTAGAAGCGCAAGTCGGATGTTCCATGAGGTTATCTTTCCTCGTTTTGGCGTCCCTAGGATAGTCATTAGTGATGGAGGCTCCCACTTCATTGATTCAGCCTTCCGTAGGTATCTCTCAAGTTTGGGGTGTAGCACAATGTAGCTACACCCTACCACCCCCAAACCAGTGGTCAAGCAGAAACTTCCAATAAACAAATCAAAAATATCCTGCAAAAGACCGTAAATGAGATGGGTAAGCAATGGAAGGACAAACTCCCAGATGCACTTTGGGCATACCGCACGGCCTATAAAACACCCATAGGCATGACCCCATATCAACTAGTCTATGGCAAGACCTGCCATCTAACTGTAGAAATAGAGTTTAGAGCTCACTGGGCCATTAGGAAGTGGGGTATGAACCTTCCAGCAGCCAACCTCAAACGGAAGATCCAGCTGGCCGAATTAGATGAAATGAGGGAGAAAGCATACCACAGCTCCCGGCTATACAAGGAACGGACCAAGAGATTGCACGACAAAAGGATTAAGGTTCAAGCCGGGAGACAAGGTTCTCGTTTTCAACTCCCGTGTCAAACTCTTTGGTCACGGGAAGTTAAGAAGCAAATGGGACGGCCCGTTCACAGTAATTAACACTGCACCTCATGGGGCCATCACATTGCAAGACGAAGATGGGAATGCCTTCAAAAATAATGGGCAGCGGTTGAAGATCTTCCTAGAACCAGAGCCTCTGCCACTCGATGACTTAGATGTTGTCAAATTTGTAGAACTCTGAAACCTGCCCGTAGAATTCAGGCCCAAGTCTTCCATTTCCAAACCTTCTAGGCCAAAACCCCCAAAAAATCTCAAGGACCCATGACCATAGGTTTGAAGCCCAACTTGGCCCGCACCCAGGGGCACCCAGGGGCCAGTTCGGCCGAACTGGGCTCTTCGGGCGAATCAGCCAGTTCGGCCGAAGGCTAGGGTTCGGCCGAACCCAGCCCCCTGGCCCTTCATGTGGATTTGTACTCTCAAACTCATCTGTAGTTGGTGCTATCCCAAAACTCGCGAGGGAAACGTCGGGGATCTCATTTTTCGATCGAGGGAAAACACCGATAAAAGTCGAGACCTTCTGTCGACTCCCATATCTCATCTACAAGCCTTCTAGCCCCTAGCACACAGCCACAATGCCTTCCTCTTCCTCCAAGGGTGCATCCTCAGCCAGGGGCTCAAGCCCTGCCAGCCGGAACAGCGAATCCTCGTGGCATGAGCAAGCCTACCGCATCTCCGACGTCGACTCAACGGACGAAGGGCGGCGCGGGAGGACACCTACTCGCAACACCGCGCCGAGCCCCGACTCCCCGCGCCGTGCTGCCATGGAGGAGCTTCTTGCTCCTTTGAAGGGAATCAAGAAGCCACCTCGCTCGCCATCACCAAGGCCCAACACGGGGCAGCTGCGCCTGAGATCGGTATCCTCTTCAAGGGTACCGAACCTCGCACTGATGGCACTCAAGGAGGAGGATGGGAAGGCGCCAGAGTACACGCCGGACGTCCCGCTGCGTTTCACCATCAAGGGTGAGCGCACTGCTATGGGATACGGCAAAGTCCTCATCCCGCCGCTGAACCGGGATGAGCTGGGGCTGATGGAGTCGTCCCAGTCCACTCTGCCACGGCGCCACCCTAGAGTTCAGCGCCACAGGTAGCCCCCGGCCATCAAAGGGCCACCTGGGAACATGGAGTTCTCCGATGAGGAGGACTGCGAAGAGGAGGAGGAGAAGCCACCCACTTTGGAGAGCCTGAAGGCAGTTTTGGTAGAGGCGCAGCAGAAGATCAACCACCTAGACGAGAAGATGGCTGAGGCCGAGCTCGCGCGCCTGGAATCGGAGGACAAGATGGAACTCCTCCTCAAGGGCCTGTGCGCGAAGCTGAAGAGGCTTTTCAAGGCCATGGGACACGAGGATCTCTATGGACCACCCGTAGAATAGTGTCACGCGGTCGTCTCGTTTTTAGATAGAGAACCGTTAGTTATAGTTAATTTGGTTTGCTAGTTGTTTGAGTTATTTATTTTCTTAGATTCATGTTTAGGGTGCTCTGAATTTATTTCCCTTCCCAACATTTTGTTTCCAATCTTAGGTCAATGAATAAATAAAATGAGAATTGTTTGCGAAAAGAATAAATCCACGCTCCGGCTGGTGCACTTGAGCCACTCGGAGTATACCATGATTGACAGAGAATTGCACGAGTACAGGAATGACACAGGAGTTACATGGAACAATGGAGCACGCACCGGACCAGCCAGGCTGCCCCCCTTCGCACACCTACACGCTGGTTTGCACCTTCTCCTTCCTGTTTATTTTCCTGTGTTGTCGTGTTTCGAAATTTTGAGTAAACATGCCTCACATAAACGAAACGAACTCGGTTTTTCTTTTATGCATGAATTTGCCTGTTGTTTGTTTCAAACAAAGTACCTATTGCCTGTGAAAATATCTCATGATAGGAACCCCCTGATCTAGGTTGTTGATGATTGTGATATGACTCGACAAAACAAACCAATTGTGCACTCCATCATTCGGGAGATTTTACATTTTGAAAATATAAAATTATACTCTATCCTTTCATCCTGTCCACAAATGCTACTTCCAACTTGCACATATATTTGAGAGTTTACTCCTGAGACTTGTCGTGGCTAGTATAATGTCTTGTCGAATTTTGAGTCCCCAGAGATGGTCACATTGCCTTAACTCTGTTGCAAGCAAATTATCATCAGAGTATAGTAGAAGCCCTCATGCTCCGGTGATGCCCTAAAAATAAAGGACTCGTGAAAGTCCAAGTGAAAAAAAGAGAAAATTCCCAAAAAGGAAGAGAAAAGAAAAGGGGTCACGAGGCCAAGGACCGACATGAACTCTGCATCCTTAACTTGCAACCAATCAAGGGCGATGATGAACACTCTGTGAACCAATCTTCAGCTCGACAGAAATACATGACGTGACAAGGCCACCACCTGAGAGACAAAGAAAAATACCAGAGAGAGAGTGAGTAAAAAGGAGTGACTCCAAGAGAGCTGAGAGTATCAGGGATGAAGGGACAAGGGTCATTTATTTGTGAAAACCAGAAAAAAAACCTCGAATGTAGGATGAGCAAGAGGATCTTGTTGTAAGAGCCGTTCCGCTTATCAACCACCCAAGATTCAGGGATTAGCCACTACAAAACAGGTATGGAGAAAAGTTTGGAATATTCAATATGCAACATTTATGTCATAAAAGAACCCTTACTTTAGTCTTGCTCATGTTTTAATTTCTTTACTCGGGACGAGCAAAGATCTAAGTTTGGGGGAGCTTGTTGGCGGTCGTTATGAACTGATTTCCGACCTCCAACCAAGTATAAAACAAACACAATGGAGATTTACACCATAGCTATAGGGCTTATTATTGACTATTTCCACAAGTTTTGGTGATTGTCCATTGTGCAGGTACAAAATGGAGAAACACGTGCTATAGGGGACGGAAATGACCGATTCGGCCGAACGACACGATTCGGCCGGTTACCCCCCTTAGCCGTATACGACACCGGGAGCCGTCTACGTCAACGATGACCAAGCAATGACGATGTACGACATGTAGACTACCGCCACCTCTTCCTAGGCCAACACAACACAAGAGTGAAGAGAAGAAAAGCTCCCTAGCGAAGCGCTGCTATTGCCATACTTAGAATATAGGGAGAGAGGAGAGGTGAGCGTGCCGGAGAGGAGCCGGAGTGTCGGCCCCTCTTCCACCTGTACCTCTACGGATGCGTCTCAGCTTCGAGTAACATCCGGGTCGTGTCTGGTAACTCTTGTATCTCTCTCTGATTAATTGAGCATCAGTTCTTACTTTTATATGCTTGCTCGTTCCTCGTTCAATGCATAGTTGATTGGTATAATTGTATATTGGTTGCTTGGCTTGGGTGCTTATCTTTCTACAGTAGATAAGTATTAACTGACTAGTGTAGGCGTGGTCCCTATACTTGAGGTTAGCTTGGGTTACATCCGAGTCCACGAAGGTGGTAGCCGTTAGGTGGTGACAGCCCTATACGGCCTACATAGTCCACCACGTCCGGCTCAGAACCGTATGATCCTTAGAGCGGGTATTGGCAGCACCCCTTGCCACCCCTTTCTGTGTGTTGCTGGTTCCGTGTCCCGACGCTAGCATTTATCTGTATCACCTCTTGCTCAGTTAGTCAGAAGGACAATACTATTAGACTCGTGCCCTCTCTACCCTCCTAGTGCTTTTCTCTCTTTCTCTTTGTTGTCACCCATTCCATTTCGCCATCCTTGGACAACTTAGTTTAGGATTAGTTCACTTCTCGTTCCACGTGGAAATCGATACCTAGGAATACTCCCGGGTGAAAGCTACATCGGTATCTGTCGCTTGCGGATTTATCTGTAGGCCGTAAGGAGTGCCAACAGCCTTCATGTCATATTCTCCCTCCCACTTGCTAAGTGCCAACCATAAGTGCACTTACACTTGCTATAGACCTTCATAGGGTAGGGAAGACTTGGACCGTGAAGACTTAGAGTTCTTGGCTGGCGTGCCCCCAGTGGATGTTCCTGTGGAAGATGGAGCCCTCCGCTGCGATTAGTTTTTCCGCTATGTAATTTTCTTTAAGACCCTTTGGTCATTTTGTAACAATAATCGCTTTGTAATTGATATATGTTGTGATATTCATTGATGATGTCACTTTATGCATGAAAATTGATCCTGAGCATGTATAAAGGGTGCGTTCGGTTTGTCCTTGAAACCGGACGTGACACAAACCATGCCATATTCTATACCTGCAATACTTGAGCCAAGGCGAATGTCAGTCCACACCACGTTGTCAATCACTCATCAAGGAAGCGACCATCCACTCGCTCCCTCAGACACACATGGTCCTCACTAGTGTACCCTTATATAGTAGTCTCGAATATCTGATTGCCTGTACTCTTGCATAATGCTTCCCTGCGGAAATATAAATTACGATACCTCGGATTACTGTCTGGTGAAGTGCTATAGTGGTGATTCTGTGCGCTTGCAGAATATTTAGTTATTTTACTGAGCCATAAGAAAAACCACTGAAACACTCCTTACCCCAGTACCAGGATTCACAATCCTAATATTGGAACATAAGAAGTGCCAACACGCACCACACCTATCTCCTATAGAAAGATAAGCACCCAAGAAAAGTAACCATTATACAATTATATCAATCAACTAAGCTATGAACGAGGAACTAGCAAGCACATAAAAGTAAGAAACGATGCTCAATTAAACAAAGAGTTACAAGAGTTACCAGACACGACCTGGATGCCACTCGAAGTGGAGCTGCAGCCGTAGAGGTACATGTCGAAAATGGACCGACACTCCGGATCTTCTCCGGCACACTCACCTCTCATATCTCCCTATTTTCTAAGTATGACATTGGTAGGGCTACGCTAAGGAGCTTCTCTTCTCTTGTGTGTTTGATAGAGGTGTTGGAGACCTCTATTTATAGCGGAGAAGGGCGGTGGAAGGCAGAGTAGCGGGCATGGCACCATAGGGCGGTGCCGGCCAGTTCGGCCAAACCAGGGTCGGGCAAACTAGCATGGTTCGGCTGAACCTGATCCACCGCCTTCGTTCCCTATGGTCCAGATTGCGTCCCCAAGTCGGTTTGCAGGTCGGTTCCTGCTTCGGGCGAACTGGAGGCCTTCGGGCAAACTGGGATGTGGACCTTTGGTGCCTTCTGGTCCACGGTCTTCATCTTGCTGCTGTTCCATCTAAGTCAGGATTCTGATGGATTGCATATCTCCGTGTCGTGGCACGTTCCGAGTACAAGTATGGAATTCAGTCGAATCTCAGAATAAACACCAAAACTTGTGGAAATGGTTAGAAATATGTCGTATAGCTATGGTGCATTGTTCCATTATGTTCATTTTATACTCAGTTTGAGGTCAAAAATCAGGCTGTAACGACCGCCAACACACCCCTACTTGGTGCGCCAACTGTCGGACATAAGGACCAGCAATCGACTAGGGGATACACAAGTGGTTGATTTGTAGAAGGAGGATTGCGGAGCTGAGTAAATTGGTGGTGACACAAGATGCAAGGATTAGACAGATTCGGGCTACCCAGAGGTATAATACCTTACATTTTGTATTGAGTGGTGTTTGTATTGCTTGTGCTCGACAATGACCTAGGAAGTAATGGCAAGCTTTGTGGTTACAATGGATGGGATTACCCCGAAGGGTTGACCTAGGCCGCTATATATAAGCCGACAGCCTAGGGTTTATAAGTCGGTTTGCATTTAAACCTACTAGATCACAACAATGAATTGTGTCTGACTAGATTTCTACATATATCCCTGGATATTTGGACTTGATCTGCCGAGTATACTGGGGCTCGTACTTGCTGCGTCTTCATCAAACTTGTCCAACAAGTTGGGGATTTCTTGTGAGCCACCTTCGGGTCGACCCACAACCTTGTCAGATGTGGGTCCAAGTCGGCTGTTATCCCCTCTGATAGTGGGCCCAGTAGTACCTGTATCCCACAGTTTGCAGTTCTTGTTTGTTGATCTTCAAGAAAAATCCTAGTTGAGTTTTCCTCAGGCGATGGCACATGTATTAGACAAGTTTTAGATCACCATAGTTCATGATATTCAGGTTTAGAGGCTTGGTGCAGTCGGTTGATCCTTCAATATCTAGGTTTTTTAAGCCCATTAAATTAAGGAAAATTAATGTTGTTGCAATGGACTTTGTAAGTGTTCTTTGAGGTCAGGAATTGCAATTTTAGGCATGTTGATTTAGGAGACATGGTGTGATCTTGATAGCTATCGGTTTCTGTTAATTTTCAGAACAAGTTTAGATCTATTCAGTTTTGGTCAATCTTAGGAGCTGAGTTGATATGGTCAATAGGTTGAAAACTTGTAAAAAATTCCTTTATTGTTATTTGAAGAGTTTGATGACCTTAATTAGCCTAGTAGTCTTTGAGATATCATGGCTGCAAGTTGGTTGCAGGAAAAGGCAACATTCTCCGACATCGAATTATATTTCTCTATTTTAGGCACCCTTTCAGTTTTCAATGGTTCCCAAAAACATACTAGCTCTGTTGTGTTTTTCACAAGTTTTCCGATCATGTTTGGTACACATTTTTTGCCAGCTAGTAGAACTTGAGGTAGGATTATTTCTAAGTTAGTCTTTCCTGGTTGTCAGAACAGGACAATCTTGTTCAGAGAAGGTTTAGATCACCTTGATGACCAAAATTATTTATGTGTTGCACAAAAAGTTGTACCTCAACTTGTGCAGTTTTTAAAACTGTATTTGTTTAGTATGGTTATATGTGTAAATTAAAACATATAAAACAGAGAAGCAATGTTGCTCTTGTTTGGTGGTTGGGTGATGTGTAGTTTGTTTACCTTTGCGTGTTTGAGGGTTCAGAGTGTAGGAGCGTTTAACCTACTGCTTGTATACCATTTTTTTTAGAAAAAAGTCCAAATTACTACTCTCAAATATAGACAAAGTCGGGATAACCCTCTACGTATGTTTTGGTTCGTTTTACATCCACAACTCAATCTATCCCCTCGGTAAATTTTGTTTTTTTATATTTCTATATACAAGTGGTGTTTTAAGTTAAAATTTTGTATGGTGATAGAGGGCCACATAAAGTATTTCTCATAGAATATTATATCAATATGGTTAATCTATTATTATATAATTCCTTTTAGTATAGATAGATAGATGAAGTAAGGACCATGATTCGCGGTGCTTAATATTGTTGTTTACCTATTGGATTGTGAAGTTATATAATTTTACTAGCAAAAACGCGACACACGTATTTAATAGAAAATAACATTGTATAATGAATAGTTGGTCGGAGATTATATTGATTATGAACTTGACTCTATACTAGAGAGACGGACGACGGAGGATGGTGGATTTGACGAGAAAAAGACAGGTGGGGTCGCTAGGAGGGGTAGTAGTTTGGAGAAAAAAAGCCTGACAAGTGGGATCGCTGGAGGATAGTATTATTCAATTATTGGTGGGTTCATCGGTTGTCAAAAGTTTTGTATCTTTATAATATATATAGAGATGGAAAATTTCAATACTACTCTCAAATATGCAAAAAGTCTAAATAACTCCTTAAAGTGTGTACATAATCACATAAAGTATTTTTAAAAATTATAATATGAATTTTTATCATTATTTAAAAGACTATGGATATATAATAATAGATTAACCATATTGATATAATATTCTATGAGAAATACTTTATGTGGCCCTCTATCACCATACAAAATTTTAACTTAAAACACCACTTGTATATAGAAATATAAAAAAACAAAATTTACCGAGGGGATAGATTGAGTTGTGGATGTAAAACGAACCAAAACATACGTAGAGGGTTATCCCGACTTTGTCTATATTTGAGAGTAGTAATTTGGACTTTTTTCTAAAAAAAATGGTATACAAGCAGTAGGTTAAACGCTCCTACACTCTGAACCCTCAAACACGCAAAGGTAAACAAACTACACATCACCCAACCACCAAACAAGAGCAACATTGCTTCTCTGTTTTATATGTTTTAATTTACACATATAACCATACTAAACAAATACAGTTTTAAAAACTGCACAAGTTGAGGTACAACTTTTTGTGCAACACATAAATAATTTTGGTCATCAAGGTGATCTAAACCTTCTCTGAACAAGATTGTCCTGTTCTGACAACCAGGAAAGACTAACTTAGAAATAATCCTACCTCAAGTTCTACTAGCTGGCAAAAAATGTGTACCAAACATGATCGGAAAACTTGTGAAAAACACAACAGAGCTAGTATGTTTTTGGGAACCATTGAAAACTGAAAGGGTGCCTAAAATAGAGAAATATAATTCGATGTCGGAGAATGTTGCCTTTTCCTGCAACCAACTTGCAGCCATGATATCTCAAAGACTACTAGGCTAATTAAGGTCATCAAACTCTTCAAATAACAATAAAGGAATTTTTTACAAGTTTTCAACCTATTGACCATATCAACTCAGCTCCTAAGATTGACCAAAACTGAATAGATCTAAACTTGTTCTGAAAATTAACAGAAACCGATAGCTATCAAGATCACACCATTTGATGATACATAGGTACTAAAACAATGTCACTTAAGTGGACCATGGTAAACAGACCCGTAATGTGAAACACTTTTGCTGTGTATACATGAGAGAGCGAATATAAAGTATTTTTAAAAGTGTTTCACATTACGGGTCTGTTTACCATGGTCCACTTAAGTGACATTGTTTTAGTACCTATGTATCATCAAATGGTGTGATCTTGATAGCTATCGGTTTCTGTTAATTTTCAGAACAAGTTTAGATCTATTCAGTTTTGGTCAATCTTAGGAGCTGAGTTGATATGGTCAATAGGTTGAAAACTTGTAAAAAATTCCTTTATTGTTATTTGAAGAGTTTGATGACCTTAATTAGCCTAGTAGTCTTTGAGATATCATGGCTGCAAGTTGGTTGCAGGAAAAGGCAACATTCTCCGACATCGAATTATATTTCTCTATTTTAGGCACCCTTTCAGTTTTCAATGGTTCCCAAAAACATACTAGCTCTGTTGTGTTTTTCACAAGTTTTCCGATCATGTTTGGTACACATTTTTTGCCAGCTAGTAGAACTTGAGGTAGGATTATTTCTAAGTTAGTCTTTCCTGGTTGTCAGAACAGGACAATCTTGTTCAGAGAAGGTTTAGATCACCTTGATGACCAAAATTATTTATGTGTTGCACAAAAAGTTGTACCTCAACTTGTGCAGTTTTTAAAACTGTATTTGTTTAGTATGGTTATATGTGTAAATTAAAACATATAAAACAGAGAAGCAATGTTGCTCTTGTTTGGTGGTTGGGTGATGTGTAGTTTGTTTACCTTTGCGTGTTTGAGGGTTCAGAGTGTAGGAGCGTTTAACCTACTGCTTGTATACCATTTTTTTTAGAAAAAAGTCCAAATTACTACTCTCAAATATAGACAAAGTCGGGATAACCCTCTACGTATGTTTTGGTTCGTTTTACATCCACAACTCAATCTATCCCCTCGGTAAATTTTGTTTTTTTATATTTCTATATACAAGTGGTGTTTTAAGTTAAAATTTTGTATGGTGATAGAGGGCCACATAAAGTATTTCTCATAGAATATTATATCAATATGGTTAATCTATAGTTGCATATTATAGTCTTTTAAAATAATGATAAAAATTCATATTATAATTTTTAAAAATACTTTATGTGATTATGTACACACTTTAAGGAGTTATTTAGACTTTTTGCATATTTGAGAGTAGTATTGAAATTTTCCATCTCTATATATATTATAAAGATACAAAACTTTTGACAACCGATGAACCCACCAATAATTGAATAATACTATCCTCCAGCGATCCCACTTGTCAGGCTTTTTTTCTCAAACTACTACCCCTCCTAGCGACCCCACCTGTCTTTTTCTCGTCAAATCCACCATCTCCGTCGTCCGTCTCTCTAGTATAGAGTCAAGTTCATAATCAATATAATCTCCGACCAACTATTCATTATACAATGTTATTTTCTATTAAATACGTGTGTCGCGTTTTTGCTAGTAAAATTATATAACTTCACAATCCAATAGGTAAACAACAATATTAAGCACGCGAATCATGGTCCTTACTTCATCTATCTATCTATACTAAAAGGAATAGTTCTTTTGAAAACTTTTCCTACCAATGAAAACCCCTCGTACCCCTCACGCACGGACCCACCTAGACCCACATGTCAACAGTTTTAAAATTGGTAGAGCGAAAAAATACATATGAGTTCACCTCTCACCCTCGTTTTTTCTCACCCATGTATTTTGTACCCACCCTTTTTTTTAGAAATTCTAACCCGTAGTCTTTTTTTTTGAGATTACCCGTAGTCTTTTGTTGGTTATTACCTGACTATATCGAGCTTTTTTTCCACGAGCCCGTTGATCTTTTTTCAACGTTAAGCTTATTTTTTATTTTTTTATTCTTCTATGTTTTAATAGTATAAATGGATAATTAAAATTAATAGTATAAATATTTGTCTATTATTCCATATTGCTAATAGATAGTAGATTGGAGAGGTTTTTTCTATATAAATAAAGACCAACTATCTCGAAAATGATGTGCCTAGATTTTTACACGATACATGAGAAAGCGAATATAAAATATTTTTAAAAGCACTTCGCACGATTGGTCTGTTTACTATAGCCCACTCAAGTGACACTGTTTTAGTACCTACGTGTCATCAATAAAAGTTTTTTTGACAGCGAAAAACCCTGTGTGAGTTCACCCCTAGCCCTCCTTTTTTTACCGGTGTTTTTTGTACCCACCCTTTTTTGAAAGAAAACAACCTCTGAACTAGAAAAATAATTTTTCTACCGTGAAACATCCTCTGAGCCATTTTTTTAACCACGTCTATAAACAATTATCACGTATTGCTAATAGATATAGATTGGAGATAACTCCATATAAATAAAGATCAACTATCTCAAAAATAACGTGCCTCTAGATAGATTTGAGAATACCTAAAGCTGTGTATACATGAGAGAGCGAATATAAAGTATTTTTAAAAGTGTTTCACATTACGGGTCTGTTTACCATGGTCCACTTAAGTGACATTGTTTTAGTACCTATGTATCATCAATAACGTGTGTGCCACACGTGAGTTCTTGCTAGTTCTTTATAAAATCCACAAATCTCAACTCAAGTCTGACGCAAATAAAGTGCTAATAAATTGGAAGCCGTTGGGGCACAATGAATAGCTGAGGCCTTGTTTAGTTCTCAATTTTGACATGCCAAAGTTACAAGTTTGTAATCATTACGTCAGTGTATCATTTCTGTTGACGCTTTTTCTGGTCAACACACACGAGCGCCGAATCGCGCAACGAACGAAACGATGAACTCGCCGTAGCCCCGCCCAAACCAGTCAGACCGGTTTAGGGATCCGGTCAGACCGGTTTCTGTCGGGAGCTTCGGGATGAACCTAGAATCGCCACCTCGGGAGGGACCCCGTCAGAGATGGCGCGCCTAGGGTTGCTCTGAGATCGGTCAGGCCACTCAGAACCTCCTTGAACGCCGTCGAGACAAACAAGGAAAGCAAAGGGATTGGAAAAGCTAGGGTTTGAAGATAAAAAGTAGAAATGGAAGATACTTGAAGAAATTTTATCCAAGTGTTTGGCAAAGTGCTTGATAGGACATGGCCGATTTATGGTTAAAAATCGTCCTTAGGATAAAATGGCCGGTGAATTCTGTAACATCGACCTTAGCATATTTCTAGTGCATAAAATTTACTAGAAAACAGGGGGCATATGTTCGCACCCAAAATTGACAGGCCGAGTGCAACCTGTCAGACCGGTTCTAGGAAGCGGTCAGACCGGTTTCCCCGTAGCCGATCTAGCAACAGCTAAACCGGTCTGACCGGTTTGCAAAGCGGTCTGACCGGTTTTACTCCGAGTTGGAGTAGAATTAGGAGTCTAGTCGGTTCCAAATTGTAACAGGATTCCTTGCGGGGCAAGACTTCCCCACCCTATAAATATAAAGGGCCGTGGCCGGTTGAGAATCATCATCCAATCGATCAAACATTATCTTTCTACTTTTTATCTTCAAACCCTAGCTTTTCCAACCCCTTTGCTTTCCTTGTTTGTCTCGACGGCGTTCAAGGAGGTTCTGAGTGGCCTGACCGATCTCAGAGCAACCCTAGACGCGCCATCTCCGACGGGGTCCCTCCCGAGGTGGTGATTCTAAGCTTTCACTGAAGCCCTAGCGAAAACGGTCTGACCGGATCCCCAAACCGGTCTGACCGGTTTGGGCCGAGGCTGCGGCGAGTGCAAGTTTCTGGTGCTGCGCGATCCGGCGCTCGTGTGTGTTGACCAGTAATAACCACTGACAATGTGGACCTATTCTCTGTAGATCCACGTATAAGCTGTTGTGTAAATAGGCACCGATAAATAAGTACCGCAAGTAACTTAAATAGTCATATGAGATTCCTAGATCTATTTCTTGTTGTATTTTAATAGTACAAAATATAAAATTAACGTTGTGTACATCGCCCCTTACGCGGATCCAGCTCTGTTATGTGACGCAAGATACAACAGGTCACTACCAGAGATCTGCACATCCGCCCCTCTTATATGCCTCGGTGCACTCAAGATCCGGTGCTAATACAATATTAGCGCCGGGTGTAAAATTGGGGTGCCCCCGGAGACTCTTTAGCACCGGTTGGTGTTACGAACCCGGTGCTAAAGGGGGTGTTGCATGCTACTTCAAAAGAAAAGCATATTCTATTC
>OAMR01000894.1:81987-114863 GCA_900205405.1 Echinochloa crus-galli
CAACAGCTCCTATGGCAAAATCGCTCGCATCACACATGATTTCTAGTGGAATGCTCTAGTCGTGGGACTGGATGATGAGAGCGAAACTGAGTGCCTTCTTGAGGGTTTGAAAGGAAGCATAGCACTCTTGATCAGAGACGAGAGGGGTTCTTTGGCTAAGAGATTGGTCAATGACCAGGCTACTAGAGAGAAATCTTTGATGAAACACCTATAAAACCCGGTGTGGCCAAAGGAACTACGAATCCCCTTTACTTGTAGGAGGTGTAGGCATAGGGTCGTATTAGAGGGTATGACAAGGGAAGATGATGGCTCCAGGCTTTGATTCTAGTCTTTCCCCGATCAAAGAAGAATCTTCGTGACACCTTCCTAGCGACCCCAAGGTAAGATGAGATAGGGAGCAAGTTTTACCATTAACATTGAAGTGAACCATTAAGTCAAGATTAACAGTTAAACATTGGTGACAGTAGCTGCGCTTAGCAAAGGTCTACCCAAATGCAATAACCCGGGGTAATCAAGGAATAGGGTAAACAAGACTAGGTATAACCTTAATAGGAACAATTTAGACACATGCACATGCAATAGTTATTGTAAAGGTGTGTTTAGGTAGCAAGGATTGTCCGTGCTGTACTTGCCTTCGTCCAACTGCTGCTGTTGCTCTTGCTGCTGCTGTTGGTCCTGCTCCTCGTAACCCTCGAACTCAAACGCGTACGGCTCACCGACTGGACTCATACAACAACACACAATCATCCATACAAGCCAGTACATGCAAACAATATTAATCTATTAGAACAGTACACCAAACAATAAAAACATAACAAAAGAAGGCTGAAAAACTAATCTACGCTTTGCTACGAACACGTGAGCGCGAAAATCCCTCAAATCGGAGCTAAAACGAAGAAGTTATGGCTTTTCTAAGGTTCAGGGACTTGCTGGCAAAGTTTTAAAAGTTCCAGGGACTCATTTGCAAAAACTCAGGGGCTAAAACATAATTTTATATAAACAGAAGGATTTATTTGCAAATTAACTAAAACAGGACCTCGGATGCTATTTTTAACTAAGACAGGGGGTTTCTGTAAAAATCAGGACTTAATTGTAATTATTTTTGAATAGATTTGGACTGCGGGTTAAATTTGAAAAAGTGGAGGGGTTCTTTTGAAAAACAGGCACGGCTGACTGGGGGTTGACCGGTATGGGTTTGTTTGACCCGGGGCTTGACTCGATCTGAGTCGGTGGCTCTCGTCGGCGGGAACGCGGCAGCGGCTGCCGGCGATGACGAGCAGGAGCGGCGGACGGCGATGAGCGACAGCGGCTCGAGTCAGAGGGGGAAGAAGGGCAAGGAGGGGCTCGGGAGCACGCTTACCACCACGCGAAGCTGCTCCGGCAGTCAATTTGGTCGGAGTGGCGCTGCACTGTCGGATCGACGGCGGCGACGAGTTTGGAAACGGCGGCGACGATGTGAGCTCGGCTCGGGTTGGAATTAGGGGCAGGGGGGTCGGGCTTCGGGGCGGCACGGCTGCGGAATTTAAGGAGCGGCCGAGGGAAGAGTCCGGGGGGGAAAAATCCTCGGCGTCCGCGCCGTAGCCGGGCCGGACTCCGGCGCCGTGTCCGGGTGGGACTCGCCGCGAGGGGTAGGGGACGGCCTGACAGGCGGGTCCTCCCTGGCAGTCGGCGCGGAGGGGGCTGCGGGCCGCACTGGTTGCTGGGCCACGGGGTGGGCCGCGAGCGAGGGGAGGCGGGCGCTGCGCTGGGCCGGAAGCGGAGCACGTGGGCTGGGGCGAGCAGGCCGGCAGGCCGGGCGAAGCAGACCAGCAGGAAGGGAGCGGAGCGGGCCGGAGCGCGCGGGCTGGGCTGCCGCGGAAGGTGGCCGGCTGTGCCGAAGGCGAAAACAGGAGGGAGATGGGCCGCTGCGAAGAGGAAAGAAGAGGGAGCAAGTTTGGCCGAAAGAAATAATTCAGGGAGGGAAAGTGGACTCGGGCCGCAGAAACTTTTCTAGAGCTCCAAATTAAATGATTCAAATTCGAATTTAAACAGAATTTAAATTCCAATTGAATCACACACAAACAAAACTCAATGCAATCGGCATGAATGCAACAAAAATGTTTCTAACCCTATATTTAATTTTATTTCCCATAAATAATTTATTTTCCTTAGATAAATATGAGCATAAAATTAAATAAATACAATTTAATTACTAAATTTTTAAAAATAGGCATTTTTAGGGTGTTACACTTTATGCGGTTTTGCTGCTATTCGGTCTGTTTGCGACCCGCGCGTCAAGCGCTCTCTCGTGTGTTGACCGAGATTTGCGTCAACAACATCACTATGGATGCAAGCAACCAACATTGTTGTAATCTGTTGTCTAAACTGAGTAGCAGTGACACCACGCCGACACTGCAGGATATTTCAATGGCATACCCTACCATAAGCATGGATGATGATATTGTCTACTTTCTTTCGAGGACCAGACCCAGGCCCATGGAAAAATTGGAGTTGTTGATTGCTGTTGATTTCAAGAAGAAAATTCTGCAAGGAGTAGCTGAGCTTGATGTTCAGAAGAGCTTCATTCTCATGCCCACCTTCTGCACCAGTGAGATCTGCAGATATCTGATGAAGAGAACAGGTAACTTACCTTTTTATGTACTGGTACTCGCAGCATATTTTTTTGTGTTACTTCGGTATGAATGTCCTGCTTGTCAAGTTGAGTGTCTAGGGACATATAATGTTAGTTTTTGACGGTTTGGTAGGGTCTGAATAACCAACCTGTTAGCTAAGAGCTTAGCAAGTTGACATTTGCACCCACTGCTTGATGGTGATAATGTGATGCAATGGGAGGCTATTCATACAGGTTATATACGGTGTTATCCAGTTCTATCTTTTGATTCAAAAAATCCTGGCAATCCTATAGAAATAAGTTGCTGAATTTGTGTGAATGTTACGTGTGTCCTCTAAAATGGCAGCAGAACATTTTGAAAATACACTCGCAAGTCTATATCTCAGTTTCCTTTAATGGGGTTTCGGAGTTCTGTTAAATTGATAAACTAAATAGTACATGATAGTGGTAGAGGATAAGCGGCCAAAAAATTGCATGCAAACTGTTCCTGGCCAAAAAGCAGCACCTTATGATAATTGCAATCGCAAAGAAGACATTGCTTTCCTCTGTGTCTTACTTAAATACTACCTCCATCTCCATCAAAGTGTTATTCTAGCTTTATCATTTGAATTGTGATAAAGCTAGAATTACTCTTTTCAGGACTGAGGGAGTAATAAGAAATTTGACCAAAACCAACCTGGATAAATGACTCTAGCTACAAGTTTTTTTTTGTATATTTGTTTTTTGTGCTGTAACTAGCAACATTATTGAAAAGAAAACAATTCTCTTGAGCATTTTTTTAGAATGAGCTATAACTCTTTGATGCAGGCACAGTGGAGGAACTTGAACAAACTGAAAACGAAGAGGTTAAACCAACTTGCAGTTGAGGTACATGTCAAGAAAGAGACCAGAAGACCGGGGTTTACGAAGAAGCATGTACTGCAGCTTGTCAACCTTCTAGATGCAACCTGGTGAACAGATGCAGGATGCAAATATTGGCGATCAAGGAGCTTGTTTGCTTGATTTATGAAAATTATGCCAAAATTAATTATCTGGATCGTGCTAGTGGTAGTCTGCAGACATGCTCTATGCACTAGTACCACTTAGTGAACTTGTGTAGGCTTTGCTTACAAGAACTGACACTTTTATTAGTTATAATTCGTGGCAGGAATCTCCATTTGCTTTAATTTGAGACCATTGCATTTCTGTTTGATTCAATAATTTCTTACATCCTTCCTACGGTTGTCTTGTTTTATTCACTATCAGACCCATATGACCAAGCCAAATTCTTTGGCAAGACAACAATTTGCTAAACTGCCTGAATCATGCGTATCAGTTATCCTTGTGAAAAATTAATTCCCCAAGAATCAACAATGTTTAATTAACACGTCGATCAAACCTCATATGGATTCATATATATATATTTATTTATTTGAGAACGTGTACAGCGCATTCTTTATTAAGAAAAGAGAAAATGTTTATGTGGGAACTATAAATTTGTAGTGGAGTGCGACGATGAAAGGAAGAAACTCTAAGAAGGGTGAGCAAACCGGCGAAGCCAGCTCTGGCGCAAACCCTAGGCTCCTCAAATCAAGGGAGCTAAAGCCACTGGCATAAGCGCTGCCCGTTCATGTGCCCTTCTATTATGTTCCTTCCAAATCGGCCAAGCGACCAACCAAACAAGTGAATCAAATCCTCTGCGTCTCTCCTTGGCTACTCTTTTGTGTGCCCCCATCCACCACTCTGCGAAAGGGGCCTCATGTTGGGGTGTCAGAGTTTGCGGACCCAGTTGTTGGAACACTAAAAACCAGCACTCTCAGCTATGAGTGCAACCCATAAGGAGATGATCTAGAGTCTCACTTTGCTGCGCACAAAATGCACAATCATCTCTATCGCGAAAGCCATGACACCGTAGGCGGTTCGAAGTCCAGTAGCAACCATGCAGAACCAGCCATCCGAAGAAACGACATCTCGCCAACTCCTGAGTCTTCCAAAGTTGTCGAGCTCCCAGTAAGGTAGTGCGACTAAAGAAAAAGGCCGGTAAGCTGAAGCCGTAGTAAATTCCCCGTTGCCTGACCATTTCCATATAAACTTGCCACTAGTGGTGGACAAGGATCAACTTAGCAGTAGGTCCCAAATTTGAAGATATTGAACCAATACTTGTACTAACCAGCCATCCGAAGAAACGACATCTCGCCAATGCCTGAGTCTTCCAAAGTTGTCGAGCTCCCAGTAAGGTAGTGCGACTAAAGAAAAAGGCCGGTAAGCTGAAGCCGTAGTAAATTCCCCGTTGCCTGACCATTTCCATATAAACTTGCCACTAGTGGTGGACAAGGATCAACTTAGCAGTAGGTCCCAAATTTGAAGATATTGAACCAATACTTGTACTGTGAGGCCATTCCTAATGTCCTTGATCCATTTTCGATCAGTTAAACCCTCCTCCACAGTCCATGAATTCCTTAGCCGCAGAGGCACGACCGACCAAAGAGTGGGGGCTAGCTGTCGAATAGAGCAGTCGTTGATCTACTTATCCCTCCAAAATAAGGTGGAAGCCCCATTTCCCACCTGCACTGTGACCGAGGCGTCGAAAAGTGTCATGGCCTTCCTATTGATATTAAAGCGGAATCCCTTCTAAGTCTTAGAATTATGTGTGCGTGCTAGCCAAAGCCATCGTAACCTTAAGGCAATACCCATTAGCTGCAAGTTAGGAATCCCCAATCCGCCCAGGTCCATAGGACAATAAACATTGATCCAAGCGACCGAACAACAACCACCGGATGCTGCCTCTGTACCGCACCATAGGAAACCCCTTACCAGCATCTCAATCGCCTTAGTAGCCTATGGGGCCACCAAAATTGCAGTAGCGATGTGAACTGGGATCGCACAAAGCGTGGATTTGGCCAAAGTAAGGCGCCCACTTCTATTGACCAACCTTCCTTTCAAAGTGGGGAGGCGACCAACGACCTTATCGATCAAGGGTTGGAGAGCAGACTTTGGCAGCTTAGATATGGAAATCGGCACCTGGAAATAGGTGCAAGGAAACGTAGGTGTCTGGCATTGTAAGATGTCTCTGGTAAGCATTAATTGACCTTCTAAGCAGTGGATAGAGTAGACTTGACTCTTGCCATAATTAGTTGCCAACCCTGTAGCCTCCTCAAAGCATATTAGAATGTCCTTTATCAGTTTGAGATCAAGAGCGACCGGTGATAGGAAAATAATCACATCGTCTACGTAGAGTGAGACACGATATTTGATATGTGTGGAGTCTAGAGATTCATAAAGGTCTTGCTCGTCCGCTTTGGCGACCATTCTATGTAAATACTAATACCAACACAAAGAGCATAGGTGATAAGGGGTCCTCTTGTCGCGGGCCTCGACCATGACAAATCTTGCGCCCCGGTACCCCATTCATCAAGACCTTTCTACTAGCTATGGAGAGAATGGTGGAGATCCAATTTGTCCAAATGAGCGGACAACC
Organism: Echinochloa crus-galli; assembly: GCA_900205405.1. NCBI lineage: Eukaryota > Viridiplantae > Streptophyta > Magnoliopsida > Poales > Poaceae > Echinochloa > Echinochloa crus-galli. The sequence continues at coordinate 88,056 of OAMR01000894.1, forward strand.
CACCACCACCAGCACCCCAAGAGGAACATCCATGAAACGGAGTCAAATGCATTAGCTTGGTCAATTTTGAACAGTAACTTCGGTGACTTCCTGGCCGCAATTGCTCGAGCGGCCCCGCTGTACATAGCGAACATTGTCCTAAATTTGTCGACCCTTTATGAAGGCACTCTGATTTGGCGAGATTAGAGTGGGTAAGTACATTGCAAAGCGATTCGCGATCACTTTGGAGAAAATCTTCCCGAAGCTATGGATGAGGCTGATTGGGCGGTAGTCCCCTAAAGAGGAGGGGACGTCCTTCTTCAGTAAGAGTGTCAAGAGTGCCTCGTTAAGACGATGGAAACTTCTGCAATCCATACAGGACAAACCATCAAAGGCATTATATCCCCTTAATGATTGGCCAGGCAGACCTGTAAAAGCGATCAAGCCTTGGAAATACCAGCTCTTTAAAATTTAGAGAGCATGCCCTATCCCTGGAAGATCCTATTATAGCATCAAATTGATCAAAGGCAGCAGCTGCCTTCTCTTCTTCTGTGACCAAAGTTCTACCATTTACCTGGAGCGATGCAATATGGTTTTTCCATCGGCGATGGTTGGCATGGAGGTGGAAAAATTTTGTGTTCGTGTCTCCCTCCGTTAGCCATTGCATGCTCGAACGTTAGTGCGCAATAGTGCGCTCAAGCGAGGTTAGGCTCAAGTAGCGTAGTTTGAGAAATCTCCAAAGTGCAAATTCTGCGACCGAAAGCGATCGATTGTCCTGCACTGCCTCCAACCTAAAGATTATCTCCTTAGCGACTTGAATTTGCGTGTGAATGCTCCCCATCGACTTGGCGCTCCATGTCTTGAGATTTTTGTTGACACCGTTTTTTACACCGGTGATCAAAAATATAGTCAAAGGTGGTTAGCCGAATTGCTCAGGAGCCGATGAAGTCAAATACGGTCAATAGCCAATGAGTTGGTTAAAGATGATAGTCAAAGCGGTCGGCCGATTTGGACATGCTGGTATAACCGAAGCCGATCGAAGCTGGTATAGCTAAGGAACGAAGGTTTGGTCGAGACACGTGGTGGTGAGGCCACACTGAATTCGACTTGTTTTATGGAGTCATTTTGTGTTAGAAAAGTTTGTTTCTTTTTCATCAAGTTTGTAAATCATCGTGATCGACAAGGAGTCAGTATCTTAGACTATAAATCGTGGTTCAAGGGCTACGTAAAAAGTTTGTACACACACCAATCAATCAAACTTTAGGCTCTTCACAGGTTACAATAAAGAGAAAACACCCCACCTACCATTACATGTGATGTGATGTGTAGGTGAAGTGGTTAGAAGGTTGTATGTGAGGCAATACAAAAGGTTGTGAGTTTAAATCCCACAGGGTACAACATTTTTTAGCTAAAGCCCAAAATTCTGCCAGATTTTGTTCTTTGAATATTGCATAAGCTGTAATTTCAGCAGAGGATTATATATCGCGCTAGAGGCTGTCAGCTTGTTATTAATATAGTATTTTTGTTGTTTTTCTAAAATAAACTTGTTATTCAACTTGTAAGTCAAATCTAACATTAATAGAGTCTATTTCGAGCCTTTAAACTTCTACATCATTCCAATTCATTAGTTTTTGTTATTTATTTTTATAATACCATCGAGAGTTATACTTTTAGATATTATTAACATGCTTAAATTATCATATTTGGATTCTATCACATTTAAATTTTTACATTAATATTGAACGATGTTTGGCTCGTGACACAAACGAGCCGGCTCGAGCCTTTAGAACAAACCGAGCCAAATTCATTAATCTTAATGAGCCGAGCGGAGCCAAGCCTTAACGAGCCGAGCTGGCTCGTCGGCCACCCCTAACCAGTGGTGGATATACAAGGTCGTCCCTGACATCAAACTCAAATTCTTGCCAACATGGAAGAAGAGTAAGCCAAAAAAAAACTTTATGGTAATGCACAGGAACGACTGTCTGGAACCTGCCAAGAAAACAGACAGACCTGTGGCAACATATGGTCCATAAATTCTCATCGGGTGCCCTTCATGTCCCATATCAGCGGCATCTTATTCCCATCGCTGACTCCTCTATTTTTCTCGCGCTTGTGTGCTGCGCTACTTGGTCGGCGGCCGCACATGCGGCGAGCCGCTCCTGCTTGGCCGGTGGGGCCGCGCGTGCCGTGAGCTGCTCCTCCACGCGCCGACGCCATCCCCTCACCGCTCCTTCGTGCGCCGCTGCCGCCTCTTCCTTCCTCCGCACGCCCAACACTGCCACGACCTTCTTCTCCTCGTTCCTCCGCGCCGCCGTTGCGGCCTCCTCCTCCCCATGCACCGCCTTCTTCCTCCGTTTTGACCACCCGAGCCCTCCACATGCAGTTGTGGAGCTTCCTGCAGTGGGAGCTTGGGTCATCTGCATTCTCGATGGCTTTGATGGTCGGCAGGGGAGATGGCGAATAAGATAGGAGATGAGCGAATTTCGGATGTTGCAACAAACGACTTATGATATTGCAATTTAGTGTTTTTATTATTGCATTGTGGATATTACATATGTTCGTAAATTGTGATGTTGAAATTGTGATTTTGTGACGTTATAATTGTGATCTCGTGATGTTGCATAAAGTGTTTTAAGATGTTTCAATATATGAATGTCAAAATTTTCGGTTCTTCTAGAGATTTGAGTTGGTTGTTCCATGAAACGTCACCATTTATTGTAACAGGAATTTATTTTATGAGAATCCAATGAGATCTATGTTGTACCTTTGGTATATATGTCTGATGTTATAAAAGATAATTATTGATGTCGCAACTTCTATTTTTTCATGTTGCAATGGACCGTCCATGGAAGACGTCCAGTAGCACCGTAGACTTTATCCTACAGCTAGAGGAGGAATGAGGACTTACCATAAATGCATCTACTAGACCCCCATCATGCGCATCTACACAATTGTCACTTTCGCTATAAAAATCGTGACATGTGGGAGTCCAAGCATCAGTCACGCTGCCAAACTTGTATTTTGGTTCCCAACTTTAAACAGCTGCATGTATCAATCGATACAGAGGCTGAAATATTAATATATTCTCTTTTCTAAAAAAAGTCTACCAGAAATCAACTGATGCAGTCCATGCATGCCCCTCTCACGGAAAAGATCAGTGGAGAATCGATGTCCATTCTAGATTACTAGTACTAGTAGAAACAGTATGTAGTATTGTAGTGTGAGATGTTCACTTCCCGTTTCGCCAAGCGTTTTCCCTTGCCAAACTTGAAGGCATGCAAGGGAAACGAGTGAAAACGTATGGCGCACACCATTTTCTTTTACTTCTTCAGTCGTGAGCAAGAAAATGTAACAAGTGCAGACCTGGTGTCCGCACAATGGAATACCATCTGCAGCCCTTATTAGCAGTTAGCACAAGGAAATACAATGGTTGAAGATTGTTCCCTTATCTCATAATACAAACTGATACCTACAAAGCTCGCTCAGTTGAAACCACTTAATGCACTGAAAGAACCCTAGCCTTTCGTAATAGGAAAATTGGAAAACCGAAAAAAGAAATGCAAAGCTACTACAAGCAGAAGATCGTGCCAAACATGTGGTGCATCTTGCTGAAGAACTTGACAGGATGGTGGTGCCCCTGGTGGTGGTCACGAGGTGGCGACTGCGGCTTCTGCTTCTTCCGCCGCCTCAGCTGGAAGAACTGTTGCATTATCTCTGAGCACTCGGCCGACAGCACACCCCGTCTGAGGGTTATCTTCGGATGGAAAGGATGGATAGGCCCTGCGGTCTGGCTCTGGTTTGCTGAATCCAGAGTGCTTGTTTGTCCATCCCCAGGGAACAGCCTGCAAAGCAAGCGCACGAGTAGTCTATTTAATTTTCCAGCCTCACCCTGATAGTTAAAAAAAAAACCTTCACCCTGATAAATGGAAATTGTAGGGTCAATTAAAGCAAATGAAATATGAAAGCCCTCTAATTTAGTGGGGTCCTTGTATCTCTACTAGAGTTTAAAACTACAGGTCTCATCAAAATATGAGAAACATAATATCAATATGCATCGATTTGGTTTGCACATGGGGCATATACTACCAATGAACAGGCGAACAACTAGGCTAGTAAGTAGCAACTTCATCGCCAAACCTGCAGGTTTTTATAAACACACCTTACTTGAACTTTTGTTTTAGTCAACTAAAACTAATGTATATAATTGGTATACTAAACTCCTTTCGAAAGAGAGAAAAAAATAGTTCCAACTCTTAATTCCTGTTCATACTGCATGAGGTCATCAAGGGTTGGCCAAACAGATGGAACCAGACAGCATCAGGGAAGCTTCTGTGCTTCACCATTTTTAACTGACTTTTATATGTGCTACCAAACAAAAATTTGATCAGCCTTTTACAGAGATTTAACTGAACAAAAGCTAACCTTGCCGTAGCAGATGCTAATTGTTGTTGAAAAAGGAAGAGGCAACTTTATCTCCTTTCAACTAGGGCACTAGGTCTGTTGTTGGCCAGGCCTCTTGGTTGCAGTCACCATATACAGCAATACAGCATGCAATAGTAGCCATGACTATGACAAGGTCCTAGATCAAATTTCTGCAGTGGCCTAACTAGTTTTCCCCGTGACATCTACCATTCCGTTGTTGCTTGACATTAGTGCATGGTTGGTTGGGTTTTCCTTGGCTCCCTTCCGAGATTTGCAAGGTCTTATGTCGTCATTTTTTATCTGGGGTGTTGGATACATGCACTGGTAATGACATAAGCAAGAAAAGGAGGTATATGATGATGATTGCTTTCTGGGTATTGTCATTCCAAGTTGAATTTAAAGCATCCCAAGTCCAAACTCTCAAGCTCCCATGTATAACTCAGACAATTTGCAGGTTAGAATCCTCTGATGTTCTTATCATATGAGTGTTCTTACTGTTTTCTACAAAAATACTGTTTTCATAGATTATCTATTCCATACACAATATGTCACAATGGTGCATTCTGCTTTGCTTCAACCATACTACCTCCCAAATATCTGCGGCCCTCTGTTCTTATAGCATGAAACTCCAGAGATAAAAGATTATAAGCTACAAAATTGATTGGAATGAAATTTCAGTTTGGGATATGACATACCTAACCCAGCTGCCATCAGCTCCGAGAAGCTTGTTTGGGGCACCCCATACTACAGTGTCGATTCTAGCTTGAAGAATAGCTCCAGCGCACATGGCACAAGGTTCCAGCGTCACATAAAGTGTTGTGTCCTACAATACTTCTGATTAGGAGATTTCTAACATAGCGAATTTATAGACATAAATGCATAAAAGGATTCGTAAAATTGTTGTACATTTGTGCTCAGAAAATTCTGCATTTAAAAATGGATTTTTATTTCAAAAAATCTCACAAAAAAAGATATTTCTGCTGTCCTTGTCAAAGCTGAAAAGCAATAATCCTTCTGAATTTAAAATTTTAAAATAATGTGAACTGAAACACACATTGAGCAAAGATGAAGGGCATGTCAAGCTTGAATCTCTGAACTAGTAACTATAGAATGCAAGCCTTCATGTATTATTAATTTGAGGGCTACCCATCTCAAGTGCCATAACCAGTTAGACATGATATCTCCCAGGACAAAAAGTAAAGATATTATATAAAAGAGAAATGATTCAATATGACAGGATAATTTTTAATGCTTCTACAGGTCAGAAACTCAGAATAACAGGAGGCTATGGATGTGAAATAGTACCGCCAGGCGCCATGTCTTGAGTTTGCTAGAAGCTTCTCTAATACAAACAATTTCAGCATGTGCAGTTGAATCCCTGAGATCTTCAACTCTGAAGACAAGGAGGGCACAGAACAGTTAGCAAAGTTAAGATTTCAATTTTTAGCCTATGCTTAGCTATATAATAATATGATACTGTTACTTACAGATTACAGCCACGAGCAATAACTTCGCCATTTTGTACTAGCACTGCTCCAACAGGTACCTCCCAAATATCTGCAGCTCTCTGGGCTTCAAGTAAAGCTTCCCTCATGAATAACTCATCAGCCTTTCTCTGCTCGGCATCACGATGGTATGCTTCCTCCCATTCATCAAATGTCTCCTTCACTACCTGTTTATTTCTTTGAAACATCCGCCTCTTCAATTCAGCATCTTTTCCCCCTGTTTTAATAACTTCCGGAGCCTCTTGCACAACATTCTTCTCTTCAAACCTTATACCTCCCACAGGCAACACTGGTGGTTCAAGGATGCCAGTTGAGGTATTCTCATGTGGCATTGGTGGCTGTGTCTGAGGGTGATGATAAGGAGTTATAGCACCTGAAGGATCATATATCCAATCAGCTCCATCACCATTGCGACCAGCTTCCATTGCACTAATAGCCACAGAAGAGCTGTCAGACAACATTCCTTTACCAGTATTAAACTCACCGGAACCCTTTGCTGTGATCCTGGATGAAGTAGCAGTTTTATGTTCTGGTAAATGTCCTATTGTGACATCTACCAATGTTGGTGTGCTATCATCTATGATATTTCCTTTGGGCGATTCACCAACATCAGATTGTTTTACTTTCTCCCCTGATACATGTAGGTCATCCCTAGAACTTCTGGCCAACAAGTCTCCCTCAGATCTACCTACTCGAGGTTCAATAACAGTTTCTGATGTTTGCAAATCCAGTGCACCAGTTTGAAAATACTCCTCCTTTGACATTGAAGCCACTCCAGATTCTGATTCTCCACTGTGCGACTTTATCAACTGCTGATCTTTTGCTTTATTTTTCTTCCTTATGCCGTCATTATCACGTTCGTGACTAGAAAGCCAACCCTCTGTACTCTGAGAATTATTGGATGAACTTTTCTTAACTGATTTGTCACTAGAATCATGAGAGTCACCGCGTTGAATCCATCCAAGACGGATTATGTCAGCAACATAACCCCAGAGTAGAATGAAGGGACCAGCAGATGAGATGTGGGATGTCCATAGTACTACTTCTCAAGAGACCTTCAAGACGGCCGACAAGGAGGAAGGTTCATCAGCTGATGGAGCTACTAATTCGGCCTCCCAGACACCCAAAAATGAATCTGCTCTTGCTAAAAGAGTTCACAAGTCACTCTGGGGTTATGTTGCTGACATAATCCGTCTTGGATGGATTCAACGCGGTGACTCTCATGATTCTAGTGACAAATCAGTTAAGAAAAGTTCATCCAATAATTCTCAGAGTACAGAGGGTTGGCTTTCTAGTCACGAACGTGATAATGACGGCATAAGGAAGAAAAATAAAGCAAAAGATCAGCAGTTGATAAAGTCGCACAGTGGAGAATCAGAATCTGGAGTGGCTTCAATGTCAAAGGAGGAGTATTTTCAAACTGGTGCACTGGATTTGCAAACATCAGAAACTGTTATTGAACCTCGAGTAGGTAGATCTGAGGGAGACTTGTTGGCCAGAAGTTCTAGGGATGACCTACATGTATCAGGGGAGAAAGTAAAACAATCTGATGTTGGTGAATCGCCCAAAGGAAATATCATAGATGATAGCACACCAACATTGGTAGATGTCACAATAGGACATTTACCAGAACATAAAACTGCTACTTCATCCAGGATCACAGCAAAGGGTTCCGGTGAGTTTAATACTGGTAAAGGAATCAACATTCCTTTACCAGTATTAAACTCACCGGAACCCTTTGCTGTGATCCTGGATGAAGTAGCAGTTTTATGTTCTGGTAAATGTCCTATTGTGACATCTACCAATGTTGGTGTGCTATCATCTATGATATTTCCTTTGGGCGATTCACCAACATCAGATTGTTTTACTTTCTCCCCTGATACATGTAGGTCATCCCTAGAACTTCTGGCCAACAAGTCTCCCTCAGATCTACCTACTCGAGGTTCAATAACAGTTTCTGATGTTTGCAAATCCAGTGCACCAGTTTGAAAATACTCCTCCTTTGACATTGAAGCCACTCCAGATTCTGATTCTCCACTGTGCGACTTTATCAACTGCTGATCTTTTGCTTTATTTTTCTTCCTTATGCCGTCATTATCACGTTCGTGACTAGAAAGCCAACCCTCTGTACTCTGAGAATTACTGGATGAACTTTTCTTAACTGATCTGTCACTAGAATTATGAGAGTCACCACGTTGAATCCATCCAAGACGGATTATGTCAGCAACATAACCCCAGAGTGACTTGTGAACTCTTTTAGCAAGAGCAGATTCATTTTTGGGTGTCTGGGAGGCCGAATTAGTAGCTCCATCAGCTGATGAACCTTCCTCCTTGTCGGCCGTCTTGAAGGTCTCTTGAGAAGTAGTACTATGAACATCCCACATCTCATCTGCTGGACCCTTCATTCTAGACCTTGATGAAGAGCGTGTTGTACCTTCTACTATGGATTTCTCATTTCTCTTTGTTGAAGTGGTGTCTGCATCGGAGACTCCCTTTTGGAGCTCATCAACAAACCGTCCAACATGAAAGGTAGATGATTTCTCTAATCGAGCAGCTGATTCTAGCATGCTTTCCTTCACAGACTGTCCAGCACTTGAACCACTTGGTATACTGCTTCCTGCAGTAGTTTCACTCCTTGCTTCTTGCTCATTTCTTCCCATTATTGATGCTCGTTGTGCCATATCCACATTAACCAAAGATAACCCCTCTTCAGTGCTCTCCAACAGCAAACCAGTAGTGTCTTTGTCATCAGAGATCCTGCTGGTGTCTGCCTGCTGCCAGATCAAATCCATGTTATGGTCTGTATCTTCTGATCTTACCGTCCTCTCTCTTGAGCCCTGAGAAGATTCTGAAAATTTGCTTCCTACTTCGTCATTTTGTTCTGTACTAGAAACTTGTGCAATTTGCGGATCATTCTTTCCTTGTTTCTCCCTTGGCCAATGTACAGCTGATGTCCTATGAACTTGATTGCCATTTCTAGTCATAAGACCTTGTGAACTGCTGGCAACTGTAGCATCACTAGCATGGATCTTAGCGAGATCAATTTGTTCTTTCGTACTGCCAATTCTATTTACAGCTGAAGTTGACTGAAACCGATCATCAATACTGGTTTGGAGATGACTGCCCGAAGTGCTAGATACAACAGCATTACCAGCATTGGTAATATTAAGTTCAGTTTGTTCTTGACTTTCCTTTGTGTTGTCAGCAATATTAGTAGATGAAGTTGAGTGAAATTGATCATACAGTCCAGTCTCAAGATGACTTTGTGAACCCCTAACCATGGCACTATCACTACCAGATATCTTATTTTGGTACACTTCCTTCTCCTGGCTCCTTGTGCTATTAATGAAACTCATACTGGAAACTGAGTTCACGTCTGATTTAGTTTCCGATTGACTTTGTGAACTTCTAGACATGGAAGTATCACTTGCACGAACCTTTGAAACATCAACATGTGTAATGTTCTGAACGTCTATATCTGTTTCATGTATTACTTGCTGGTTTACAATCCTCTTCTTGTCTCTTGTAACATGAATTATATTCTGGAAGGAAGTAGAGCTATCATCAATATCTGTCTGGTTTACTTCATCATAATTTCTATGCGAGTGAGAGGCCCTGCTGGAATTGTGACTGCTATCAGTTGTTACATTTATGAGGTTCTCTGAGTTTTTCCTTGATTCAGTGAGTGAGACCAAGTTTTTGTTCACCTCATTATGCTGATCAACTTGTCTTCTTCTGTCACTAGACATCTTCACAGAATTTTGAACAGAAGACAACCTATTCTCAGCGTAGTTTTCTCTGTCTTCCCGATGATAACTCTGTGCTCTTGAATCTCGTTCAGTGCTATTATCTTGGACTTCTGATATTTCCATTATCTTCTGTGAGCTCTTCCTTGATTCATCCTTATGTATTGCGGCTCTCTGATCAACATTGCTACTGTGCTTTAAAATGGATGTGTTCTTTGAACTGGATGCCAACCTAGTATCATCCTCAGTTATAACCTTGGCATCTTGTGTTCCTATCCTTGAATCTCTTACCCTGACAAACTGTGCATCATCATAATCATATGTATCTCTTTCATCATTTGACCAACCAACAGAACGCCGCCGGTCCCTCTCTTCATATATCTGCTCAGCTCGTCGATCTACATTGTCACGCCACCTCACCCTTGAGGATGAATTCTCCTGCCGCCTTGTATGCCCTGCATCAACAGTGCTCCTAGAACTTGAAGCCCTCTTTGAATCATTCTCATGCAATGACAATGCTCCTGCAGACTTCTGAGACCTCACCCCAGAGTAGTACCTTCGCTCAGCATGGTCTTGCTCGTCGACTGAAACATCCTCATTATCTGTATCTTCAGTTCTTCTCTGGTACCGTGAAACATATCTGTGGTCATCATTGCTACGGTGCAAGCCTTCTCTCCTCACGTCAACCTTATCATCAATCTTAAGATCCCTACTCTCTCGTCTCCGGTCAAATTTTTCTACATCCTCAGCATACCGACCAGTCTTCCTGACATCAGCCACATCATCATAGTCAAAATCCCTCCTTTCCCTTCTTTGGTCATATTCCCTGCTATCATCACGATCACGGTGACGGTGCCTTCTAGTTTCAACACTCCTGTCAACTGCATCATCATTCCTCCTATCCCTCCCTTCCCATCTCTGCCTTCGCAGCCTCAAGTCAAGATCATCCTCATCATCATAGTACTCTCTTTGCTGTCGCCTTCTCCGATCAGAATCCCTGAAAGTGCGGCGGTCCTCATCCACATCCCTCCTCCTGCCATTATATGCATCCTTGCCACTGTAGTAGCTTTCCAGGCCTTTTCTCCGACCGCAATCCCTACATCGACAGATTTCGTCGTCGTCATCTTCCCATCTCCTCCTAACTAAACGTACAACCTCCAACTGACCACGATCACAGTCCTCTTCGTCCTCCCAATCATCATGGCATTCCGTCGAACAACTCCTGCGCGGCCACTCGCCCCCCTCGTACTCCCACACCTCCTGCCGCACCGCCCTCCCTACCAACCTCGGCGCATCCCGCCGTCCACAGCCAGCTCGAAGCAACCTCCCATCCCCGGAACCACCGCAACGGCACCCGCTCGCCTCCAATCGCCGGCAAACCGTGCCAAGATCCGGCCTCTCGCAGCCGTCGAGCAGGAAGCGCGAGGCGAGGTGCGGGCTCTTCCGGAGGAGCTCATGGTGGTGGAGGCGGCGGTGCTCGTCGGCGTCGTCGCGGTGGCAGAGGTGGGAGGGGAGGTGGGAGTAGGAGTAGTAGGAGGAATGGGCGTGCGAGGACGGCTTCGCGGCCCGCAGCGCGAAGGAGGCGGCGGAATAGGAGCTGTACATGGCGGAGTGAAGGGGATTCGCGGCGGCTGCCGCTGGCGGCCCTGGTGGCTCCGGCAGCCGCCGGAGAGCAGTAGTGGAGGGGGTTTGGGTGGGATGCAGCTGGAAGTGTGTGTGCCGTGTGGGCGAGCTGCCGGATTGTCTGTGACGTGGCGCCGTGGGGCCCTGGGGTAGCGTGCACACAGCAGGAGGCATGTCGCCCTGTGGTCATATCTGAAGGCCATGGATTCCATCAGTCGTGCCCACTGGATGACTGGATCGGAACTTGGACTAGTAGGACTCTCGCGCTTGATCACCATAGTCTTGTAGGCCGATATTTTTTTTGTAAAAATACTATTACTTGATCTTGTTGAAAATAACGTGCACGTACATATATTTTCCCACGAATTCAAATGCTGTTTGGTGCTTTAATTTGTCCTATGGTGATCAGTGATCACCGTACTCTTGTAGGCCGATATTTTTTTATAAAAATGCTATTCCTTGATCTTGTTGAAAATAATGTGCAGGTACATATATTTTCCCACGAATTCAAATGCTGTTTGGGGCTTTAATTTGTCCGAGGTATGCATCCGTGCGTGAAAAGCAAGGTCCCGGATAACCAATGAATGCATCGTGTATATCCTTACCTCACTGGAAGTAATCAGCTAGTATCCTGCCTTGCCTTACAGTATATAGCAAGAGTAGGAAAAGTCTGAGTTGCGCTCATTCCATACGATTCTTGTTCTTTGGCCACGCCGTGAAACTCAAAGTCGCACTAGAGTAAAGCAAATCTCACAGCCCTACGGTGTGACTCATTGCGTGAAGATCGTCAATTGATTTTTGTGTCAACAATTATACATCACAAAATGACTAACCGTGTGTTGAAACTAAAGTAGTGACAAAGCTCTAAACGAACTGACTGATCATGTTCATGGAAGAAATTTGTAACATTGTAGGGTAAACCTGAAAAGTGTGAAAAGGCCATCTCGAAGAAGAAGGCCAAGACAAGGACGTACACGGGCCAAGAAAAATGTAGCCAAAGAAGAAAAGAAACTCCGACCAACAAAGCAGAAGAAGGATGACACCACCAAACATACATACTCCCTCCGGTTTGGTAAATAGAGTCGTTTTGGACAAGGTTTGAGTCAAACATTAGGAATATAAGTCATGAATAACATTTAAAGTCGTTGAGTTTGGAAATATGAAAATTATATTCATAGATTGATCTTAAAAATTACTTTCATAAAAATATATATATATAACTTTTCAAGAAATATTTTTATAGAAAAGAGAAGTCAAATTTGTGCTTTGGTGACCGTGTTGCTGTCCTAAACGACTTCCTTTACCAAACCGGATGGAGTAGAAAATATGGTAGAAAAAGGAAGTTGCATCACCCCGATCATCATCTATGACACCGGGCGATGGCAAATGAACCCCATGTACCATAATAATCCAGCTCAAGGAGGTAAACCGTCGGTTATTCATTCCCTTCCACAATATTGCATTATAGGTTAGATTTATTTCTCAAATTCGTAGCATATTTTTTTTCTATCTATTTTTTCTTTCTAACTCACCCTGGGCGTTCGGGTAATTCGGTATTTTCGGGTCGGGTAATTCGGGTAATCAAAATTTCGGGTAATCAGAACCAATACCCGAACTCCTCCTGAATTAAAGAAGAACCCGAACTTTCGGGTACCCGATAATTCGGGTCCGGGTTCGGGTAATCCCGAAACACCCGAGTTTCATCAGTCATCAGTCGGAGACAAGCGGACGGGGGAACAGGGCACCCGGCGATGGGAGACGGGAGCTGGCAGCGGCGCGGCGCGGTGCAGCAAGCGGGAGCTGGCAGCGAGGCCGCACAGCGCAAGAGCGAGACAAGGCAGCGGAGCGGCGCAGCGCGGCGAGCTGCCTAGCCTAGCTGCGGCGGCGGGTGGAGGTTGTGACGGGTGGGATTCGGGAGTTTTTTTTCTTTTTTTATGGAGGGAGTCGGGAGTTGAGAGTCGGACGGCTGGTGGTGTCTGGTGTGGGTATCGGGAGACTTAGGACCGTGGATTTAGACCTTTAGGGTTTTAAGTTGGGCCTAGATAGCCTAATGGGCCTTTGAGAATTCTAGTAAATTTCGGGTATTTCGGGAATTCGGGTACGGGGGGTCAAAACCCAAAATTTCCGAACTAATTTCGGGTTTCCTGACTACTAACCTGAGATAAGATATGGGTAATTCGGGTTCGAGTAATTCGGGACCGGTTCCGGGTAATTCGGGTTCGGGAAATTGTGCCCACCTTGATTTCTAACCATGTAAAACATCCTGGATTGTTTCCCCGAGTAGATTGACACGTAATTTTATTCTTATCTTTGTTTAGGTGGGGCCTTTGAATCCACGTGAGACTCATACGATCCATCTATCAATCTAATTTTGAACCAATGTCCAACAATGCATTACCTTGTGTGCGTGTGTGTGTGTTTTGTGTTTTGCATGTACATGAAGCACATCCCTCTTAGGCTGCCCCCGACTATTTTTTGGTCAATTTGTTCATGCATACAAATAATTGAATTGGAAGGTTATTAGATTAAAGTAAAATATGCATAGGACTTAGTAAAATACTATATTTATTCCCAAGAAATTGGAGGCCGAGATGGGATCCAAGGACTACTAGTAATGGTACCATTCATGAGCTTCCTTGTGATGGATCCCCTCAGGAACACTTTCAAAAGCTCACTAATAAATAAATAAATAAATAAAGTTAAAGATGAAAAGAAGAGGATAGGAAGTAAATATTGGAGAATAAAGTGAACTAAGATGCTTCATGTGACAATGAGATAAGGATCATGACAAATAAAAGTGTAGTGCAGTTTTGGCAGATTATATGGAAAAGACCTGGCTTTCTAATCTCTTGCTTGTGACAAAACTGAGTGAGGTGGCAAAAAGTGAGTTGGTGTAAATGCATGACTCGGTATGTATTACAATATGCTCACACAAAACGTGAAGTATTGGAAAGAGGTTCTTACTCACACAATTCACTCCACGCCTTTAGAAAAGGCTCTTTTGTATTAGCTTGTAGTGTTTTTATTTCTTCCTTCTTTTGTACCTTTTCTTCCACATCATAAGTTATCTTCAACACTTATGAGAGAGAATAAGGAACGAGCGAAAGAAAGCAGGGTCTTACAGATAGATAGCAAGACAAAACAAGAAGAAAATAAAGCAGAAGAAAGGGACTAATGGAGAGAAAGGTGGTGGTGATGTGTCTACTGGTGATCTTCCTCAGCCTCATCTCTGCTGGACTAGCTTTCGCTGCGGAGCTCACTAAGATACAAGTATTCCAATCTTCCACAATATGAGATTTGGTTTAGTCTTTGTAGTAACTTAACTTTGCGCCTAAATTTCCTCATGTAATCAATGTTCCTGTAAATTACAGTATATGTAATTACTAGACAATATTATCCTGTAAATTTCATCAACATTTATACAACTCAAATTGTATCATAATTTGTATCTAGTGGGATTATGGTAGATCCCATTCCTAGTTGAAGATTGTTTTGTTGTGCGCTCACCCTCAATACAAGTTCTATAGTGACCGTATGGTAGTTATGACTTCAGATAATTAAGTCAAAAGGATTGGAGCAATAAAATTACTTTTCTTTTATATTTAAGTTATCTAAAAGTACATTTTGACCTCCGATGTTGCGGTTGTTGAAAATATTAAGTAGTGTAACTAGAGCATTTTATAAATAATGGGCAATCAAAATTGTGCTTCATATATACTATATTATTTAAGAATCAAATTAGGTGTTTTAGACAATTAGGAACCGCAAAACTCGTTTATATTGTGGGGTCTTTGATTCAATTTAGGATAATGATTATGATGATCCTATTTCTTCAAGTAAATTTATAATTTGAAACAATGGCAAATGCATAGAAGTGTTTAGAATACGGACACTTACAAAATGCAGTGTGTCTATGTATAAAAGTGTATGGGCATGTTCCTTGGCACACATCCAAATTCTAGCCGAGACATTCTGTATGATCTAGTATACTTGTATGGTGCAAAAATAATTTGTTGGTGCAAAAATAATTTGTTGGTGCAAAAAATATTGTTCCAACGTAACCCTATTATCTTTCTCTTTTTTAGTAATTATTGGGATGAACCAAATAATCACCTAACTCTCTCCAAATAGGAGAGTTGGAACTCTTCTAATAGAAGAGTTGGATTGAGATGGAATGGAACAATCATAAAAAATAATAAAATAGTCTCATTAGTTGGTTATATTGGAAAATGTTTATCGGTGAAATGCCATGGGCTCCCTAAATAACGTGTATTGTGGATAAGTTGGGCCGAGAAATGGATGCTCAGTGCAAAACGTCGAGAGGGCCCAAAATCGCAGCTCCCTTCTACCACTTCCCCTCTCTCTCTCTCTCTCTCTCGCTCTCGACGTTCCGGAACCCTCCTCTCGTTTCGTAGAGACTTCTCCGCCGCCGCGCGTCCGCCGACGAGCTAGGGCTTCCTGCTCATCAGCCTCCTCGGTCCCCGCCACCATGGGGGCCGGCAGCGACGATGAGGATCTTGTGGTCTACGGGACACCCATCGAGCGGGAGGAGGACACCTCCACCCGCAAGCGCCGGGCCGTCGCGGAGGCTGGCCAGCTCCGGGCTCTCCCCGCCTGGAAGCAGGAGGTCCTGCTCTCACCCTCCTATCTCGATATCTGTACGCTTTCGTAAAAAAAAATCGTTATCTGTACCGTTGGTTCCGTTGTGTTTGGAAAGGGATATGTGGCCAATTGCCCTATTGCATTGTTGGCAGTGATGGATTTGAGCTACAGAGACGTGCGATTTGTGATTAGTAATGGAATAGGTATTTTGTTTTTAAAGTTTGCGGCTCACGGAGCAATTGGGCTGGCAATTGGTTGTGATCAAGAGGTACCTCTTACATTTGGGGTTTGCTGGCATGCCTGCTGCTACCATCAGCCTCTTGTTGATTTTCTGCTTGTACCGTTGGGGGCAAAAGAAAGCATGATATTCTTAGGGCAAAGTTGCTCTGTAGGCCCTATATGTCAACTAGGAAAATTAGGAGAGGAATGGTTTAAGTAGTGAAATCTGCCTATTTTTGTCTTCAGAAAGGAGAGGGGTAATTTAATCATATACTGTTAGCCTATGTTATTTATCCTTGTGGGTGCTTCTTAGTCCGACCAGATTTCAGTAACCAGGATCTTGACAGTGGGTTATTTAGCTGATCTCATAATGTAATGGCTGGTGGAAATTCATATGGCTCAGATGTGATTTCTTCTTAATTATTTCTCTATTATTTGATTATTAGTTCCTTACTTCATTACATAGTGGATGCTGTTTATCTGTTTGAACTTTGGATGCTGCAATGTAGACTCAGAAACCTATAAATTGCTAATCTTCAGAGTAGCATCAGTTTATGTTGACTTTGCATTTACACCATTGTGATTTTGTATTAGACCATAAATTAGGTTGTCTCAGAAACTCATAAATTGCAAGTCTATCTAGACTCAGAAACTAGGTTGTCTCAGAAAGATGCAGCCACTGTGATTTTTTATATATGCCAGGAAGTCTTGAGAGTAGGATAGTCTATGGTCAGTCAGTCAGTGTTTGATGCTGCAAGATTGCAGGGAATGTGAATATCATAACATTTATTGTTTACTCGTTAAGTAATAATATGGAGTGGACCATATCTTTTGTGAGTTACTACCCTGGGTACCTGTCGAGCTTGTGCACTGTAGACCCCACCTGATGTCATGTAAAATGTGATTTTCTTCAACTACGATTGTCATTGTCATGTGGTATGTTTACTAAATGAAATGGTTATTGGAGTGTAGGTGAGGGATGACGAAGGAAGAAGAAGATTTCATGGTGCATTTACTGGAGGCTTCTCTGCTGGCTTTTACAATACTGTCGGCTCAAAAGAGGGTATGTCCCACTAAAATTATAATACTTGTAGTATGTGAAGTTAGCATTGAGGAACCGCGTGTTATAAGGCAGTATGATTTTCTTCAGGCTGGGCTCCACAGACATTTACGTCGTCACGAAAGAATAGAGCTGAGGTGAAAAAGCAAAGCATATATAGTTTTCTTGATGAGGAGGATATAAAGGTACTGATGTTATTTAGTCTTTTGTTTTTTTGGAAGTATCTAGTTGCTCAGATTATAGTTTGAAAATTGATATTTCTGCAATTTTTGTTCATACTTCCCTTTTTATCATCATAAGTAAAGAATAGCTATTAGGCATACATGTTACATGACTCTTGTTTGAAGGGTTGTGAAAATTCTAATAATTGTGCCTTTCTGTTGTGCTTTATTTAAATCATGCAAGGTTCTTGGCTTCGAGCCACCACCTGGAATCATCTTAAGGCATGTTTGATCTAATCAGATTCAGCTTATAAGGAATGTCTAATAAATGCTTTTTGGTAGGCACAAATAGTCTGATTGAAGTTATTTCATAGCATAGGTTCGTTCTAGGTAAATTTGAGTTGTTTTGTTGACAGTGTGGATACTAATTACAGGATATGGGTGGTAATGCTTTGGAGACATCTCAGCAGTATGATACATTTGGTTTTACAGCCGCGGAACATGCTCGAAAACAAGCATCCAAGGAACAAAAGGAGAGGTTCGCATATTCTCATCCAGTTCTATCAGTTTAATAAATATAAATGAACCTATTGAACTTAGCTTATCTGTTTTTGCTACACGGTTAACATTTTCTAAATCAGCTTCTCAAAATCTCAACTAGGAACAGACAAATCCCCTGCAATGTGTAAAATTAAATTAAAATAATGTAGAAACTTCCACCTTTGTGTAGCTTTATACACAGATCTAGTTCTACATTGTTACTTTGTAGGCGGGAAATTGAAGGTAATCTACAAAACCACTCAAAATCATCTCACTGCACATTTTTTATTCAACCAGATCTGACATGTTAGATCACAAATGGATTATAGAATGAGCTGTTTTGGTGAACTTTGAGCCCCAGCAGTTGGTGGGGCCGTGGGGGTTTCATGCCTCTATATGATTGAGAGGTGTGTGTGGGTTGGGGGGTACATAAATGATCTATGGAGATGAAGTGAAAAAAAAGAGAGAGGTGCCTTTGGGCTTGCTAATTGATTCTCCCCAAATTTCCTGTTAGTTTCCTACTTTTGTATTAATTATTTAATTGTATCCTTACACCTATGCCGTTGTATTATAATGGTACCAACTTGTGTATGAGTCATCCAAATTGAACTGTTATTTGAGCAATATGTCAACTAGGAAAATTAGAAGGAGAGGAATGGTTTAAGTAGTGAAACCTGCCTATTTTTGTATTCAGAAAGGAGAGGGGTAATTTCATCATATACTGTTAGCCTATGTTATTTATCCTTGTCGGTGCTTCTTAGTCCGACCAGATTTCAGTAACCAGGATCTTGACAGTGGCTTATTTAGCTGATCTCATAATGTAATGGCTGGTGGAAATTCATGTGGCTCAGATGTGATTTCTTCTTAATTATTTCTCTATTATTTGATTATTAGTTCCTTACTTCATTATATAGTGGATGCTGTTTATCTGTTTGAACTTTGGATGCTGCAATGTAGACTCAGAAACCTATAAATTGCTAATCTTCAGAGTAGCATCAGTTTATGTTGACTTTGCATTTACACCATTGTGATTTTGTATTAGACCATAAATTAGGTTGTCTCAGAAACTCATAAATTGCAAGTCTATCTAGACTCAGAAACTAGGTTGTCTCAGAAAGATGCAGCCACTGTGATTTTTTATATATGCCAGGAAGTCTTGAGAGTAGGATAGTCTATGGTCAGTCAGTCAGTGTTTGATGCTGCAAGATTGCAGGGAATGTGAATATCATAACATTTATTGTTTACTCGTTAAGTAATAATATGGAGTGGACCATATCTTTTGTGAGTTACTACCCTGGGTACCTGTCGAGCTTGTGCACTGTAGACCCTACCTGATGTCATGTAAAATGTGATTTTATTCAACTACGATTGTCATTGTCATGTGGTATGTTTACTAAATGAAATGGTTATTGGAGTGTAGGTGAGGGATGACGAAGGAAGAAGAAGATTTCATGGTGCGTTTACTGGAGGCTTCTCTGCTGGCTTTTACAATACTGTCGGCTCAAAAGAGGGTATGTCCCACTAAAATTATAATACTTGTAGTATATGAAGTTAGCATTGAGGAACCGCATGCTATAAGGCAGTATGATTTTCTTCAGGCTGGGCTCCACAGACATTTACGTCGTCACGAAAGAATAGAGCTGAGGTGAAAAAGCAAAGCATATATAGTTTTCTTGATGAGGAGGATATAAAGGTACTGATGTATTTAGTCTTTTGTTTTTTTGGAAGTATCTAGTTGCTCAGATTATAGTTTGAAAATTGATATTTCTGCAATTTTTGTTCATACTTCCCTTTTTATCATCATAAGTAAAGAATAGCTATTAGGCATACATGTTACATGACTCTTGTTTGAAGGGTTGTGAAAATTCTAATAATTGTGCCTTTCTGTTGTGCTTTATTTAAATCATGCAAGGTTCTTGGCTTCGAGCCACCACCTGGAATCATCTTAAGGCATGTTTGATCTAATCAGATTCAGCTTATAAGGAATGTCTAATTAATGCTTTTTTGTAGGCACAAATAGTCTGATTGAAGTTATTTCATAGCATAGGTTCGTTCTAGGTAAATTTGAGTTGATTTGTTGACAATGTGGATACTAATTACAGGATATGGGTGGTAATGCTTTGGAGACATCTCAGCAGTATGATACATTTGGTTTTACAGCTGCGGAACATGCTCGAAAACAAGCATCCAAGGGGGGCAGATTATAAATATAACTCGGTTGATTTTCTGCTTGTACCGTTGGGCGCAAAAGAAAGCATGATATTCTTAGGGCAAAGTTGCTCCGTAGGCCCTATTTGTTATTTGAGCAATATGTCAACTAGGAAAATTAGAAGGAGAGGAATGGTTTAAGTAGTGAAACCTGCCTATTTTTGTCTTCAGAAAGGAGAGGGGTAATTTCATCATATACTGTTAGCCTATGTTATTTATCCTTGTCGGTGCTTCTTAGTCCGACCAGATTTCAGTAACCAGGATCTTGACAGTGGCTTATTTAGCTGATCTCATAATGTAATGGCTGGTGGAAATTCATGTGGCTCAGATGTGATTTCTTCTTAATTATTTCTCTATTATTTGATTATTAGTTCCTTACTTCATTATATAGTGGATGCTGTTTATCTGTTTGAACTTTGGATGCTGCAATGTAGACTCAGAAACCTATAAATTGCTAATCTTCAGAGTAGCATCAGTTTATGTTGACTTTGCATTTACACCATTGTGATTTTGTATTAGACCATAAATTAGGTTGTCTCAGAAACTCATAAATTGCAAGTCTATCTAGACTCAGAAACTAGGTTGTCTCAGAAAGATGCAGCCACTGTGATTTTTTATATATGCCAGGAAGTCTTGAGAGTAGGATAGTCTATGGTCAGTCAGTCAGTGTTTGATGCTGCAAGATTGCAGGGAATGTGAATATCATAACATTTATTGTTTACTCGTTAAGTAATAATATGGAGTGGACCATATCTTTTGTGAGTTACTACCCTGGGTACCTGTCGAGCTTGTGCACTGTAGACCCCACCTGATGTCATGTAAAATGTGATTTTCTTCAACTACGATTGTCATTGTCATGTGGTATGTTTACTAAATGAAATGGTTATTGGAGTGTAGGTGAGGGATGACGAAGGAAGAAGAAGATTTCATGGTGCATTTACTGGAGGCTTCTCTGCTGGCTTTTACAATACTGTCGGCTCAAAAGAGGGTATGTCCCACTAAAATTATAATACTTGTAGTATATGAAGTTAGCATTGAGGAACCGCATGCTATAAGGCAGTATGATTTTCTTCAGGCTGGGCTCCACAGACATTTACGTCGTCACGAAAGAATAGAGCTGAGGTGAAAAAGCAAAGCATATATAGTTTTCTTGATGAGGAGGATATAAAGGTACTGATGTATTTAGTCTTTTGTTTTTTTGGAAGTATCTAGTTGCTCAGATTATAGTTTGAAAATTGATATTTCTGCAATTTTTGTTCATACTTCCCTTTTTATCATCATAAGTAAAGAATAGCTATTAGGCATACATGTTACATGACTCTTGTTTGAAGGGTTGTGAAAATTCTAATAATTGTGCCTTTCTGTTGTGCTTTATTTAAATCATGCAAGGTTCTTGGCTTCGAGCCACCACCTGGAATCATCTTAAGGCATGTTTGATCTAATCAGATTCAGCTTATAAGGAATGTCTAATTAATGCTTTTTTGTAGGCACAAATAGTCTGATTGAAGTTATTTCATAGCATAGGTTCGTTCTAGGTAAATTTGAGTTGATTTGTTGACAATGTGGATACTAATTACAGGATATGGGTGGTAATGCTTTGGAGACATCTCAGCAGTATGATACATTTGGTTTTACAGCTGCGGAACATGCTCGAAAACAAGCATCCAAGGGGGGCAGATTATAAATATAACTCGGTTGATTTTCTGCTTGTACCGTTGGGCGCAAAAGAAAGCATGATATTCTTAGGGCAAAGTTGCTCCGTAGGCCCTATTTGTTATTTGAGCAATATGTCAACTAGGAAAATTAGAAGGAGAGGAATGGTTTAAGTAGTGAAACCTGCCTATTTTTGTCTTCAGAAAGGACCACTCGCTCGCGCTCCTCTGCTGCAGCGAGCTCGGCTGACTGCCGGCTCCGCATGCTCGAGGCGACCGAGTGCAGAGAGGGTCCTGCGGACCTGGCGCGCTGCATGGGGGCTGCTGCTGCACCTGGAGGAACCTCCATCAGACGAGCTGCTGCTCGCCTGCACGGAGGAGGGAGGAGAGTGGGCTGGGACAGCCGGTGCTGCTGCTACCGGCTGGGGCTGTTGGTGGACTGGAGAGGGAGTAGAACAAGAAATCTTTAGGCTGCAGTAAAGAACGGCTCTGATACCAAAACGACCTGTGAAACCATCTGGTCCTAGAGCCTTGTCAAGGGGCATTTTTTTTATGGTTGCCCATACCTCCTCCGTGAAAGGGATATCCAGACTGGAAAGATCATGGTTCTGGACAGATAGTTATTTAGCAGCTGTATGCATTGGAAAGCTATTATGGCTATATTGATGTCAGATGTGATAGTGTTCAACAAGGTGCTCCAAACGTTAAACCACTATTTCTTACTATTTAATAAATTATCTTTAGCTTTGACCAGCTAGATAGGTCCAAGTGTAAACAAACTGTACAAGCAAAAATAAGTTCAGCTGACCGATCACGGCAAAGTAATTATCAATGAAACAGAGTGTTAGATGTGTATATGTGCTTGTATACGTGCTGTGCGTGATGGCCAGAACCTGTAGGCCTACTGCCACGGCCGGCCCTAGTTGCTTGTTGGAGATATGGGGGGAAATCGTATTCAGTTCTGTTTCTATAAACCATACGATCTCCCTCACCCCAATATATATATGTAACACCGTCTCCAATCAATACAATCTAATATTCCACGCTGTTGGATAAGTCCTGTACTTTGGTCTTTGTGGGGCTGCTGGTCCTGCGTGTAGGACAGCAGTTAGCATCTTTGTCCTTGGTCTCTTTTGGGGCTGCTGCTGGTCTTTGTGTAGGACAGCAGTTAGCATCTTTGTCCTTGGTCTTTGTGGGCTGTTCTGGCTGGTCAATAGTAGGACTAGGACAGCAGCACATGCTGGTAGTTTTTGCTGCTCACTTGGGCAGCATCTTGGACTAGCATATTAGAATATGCTAGGGGCTGGTTCAGCCTATAAATATGTATCCCCAACCCTTGGGTTGGCATCGCATTGTGAAGAGAAAAACAGAAAATTTGCCCCAACTCTCCTAGTGTGATCCTCTCTAGATGAGAGTAACAATTCAGATTCTAACAACTGGTATCAGAGCCGTTCTTTCCTGCTGTCCTAGTCCTACTATTGACCAGCCAGAACAGCCCACAAAGACCAAGGACAAAGATGCTAACTGCTGTCCTACACGCAGGACCAGCAGCCCCAGCCCCACAAAGACCAGAGTACAGGACTTATCCAACATGTGTAAACTTAAATTAAAATAATGTAGAAACGTCCACCTTTGTGTAGCTTGATACACAGATCTAGTTCTACATTGTTACGTTGTAAGCGAGAAATTGAAGGTAATCTACAAAACCACTCAAAATCATCTCACCGCACATTTTTCATTCAACCAGATCTGACATGTTAGATCGCAAGACTGATGGCTGCAAAGACAGAAAACTATACGTGCAAAGAATAAGAATTGTGACCTACGGAATGAAACATCTTCATCGAGTCGAGTGCCGACGCCCTCCATCATTGCCAACGACTACACTAATCCTGCCCATATCTGCGGGAGGAAAAAAAGTATAAAAGACGTGAAGATGTGTATTACAGAAATGATCTATGGAGATGAAGTGAAAAAAAAGAGAGGTGCCTTTGGGCTTGCTAATTGATTCCCCCCAAATTTCCTGTTAGTTTCCTACTTTTGTATTAATTATGTAATTTGTATCCTTACACCTATGCCGTTGTATTATAATGCCACCAACTTGTGTTCTGAGTGCATCTAAATTGAACTAGCCTTCTTACTGATAAAGTTATATATATGTTGTTGATCTTTGATTTGCAGACCATCTGCTATACCGGGTCCGATACCTGATGAATTGGTTGTCCCCACCACAAATTCGATTGGTATTATATGTTCAATGTTTTCTTAGTAACATTTGAGTTGAATGTGTACTTTCAATTGGTTGATATATCATTAGTCGATACCGTGTTTGAACAGGTGTGGCATTGCTAATGAAAATGGGTTGGCGCCAAGGACGCTCCATCATGGACTCGCATGCTGATTCCTTATATGGTGTGCCTTCCGTTTTTGTTTGTTTCTTAAGTTTAGCCATTCTCTATCAAAGTCTGGCCCTCATTTGATTAGAACTCTTGAATGCCACAACCATGGATCCCTGTTATAGCAGCTCCTGAACTTGCTAATTATCTTTAGTTTGAAAACGTTATTCTGCTAAAAAAAGTTTCATTATGATTTTCAATGCTGAAATTTCTTCCTAATCATTTGAAGTCATGTCTCATTGTAACATGAAAAAGTACTCTGCATACAGAATCACGCAGGAATGCTAGAAAAGCTTTTCTTGCTCTCTCTGGGACCAAGAATGATGAGGATGAAGATCAAAGTTCCGACAAGCCTAGCTTAGATCAAGCTGTTGTGGGGTCAGTCAAAGAAATGCGTGTATCTGGAAGTACACCTGTAAGTAGGATGAGTGTTATTTGATTCATTGCAGGGGCATACTTTTCTTGTTTGGTTCATTAATTCTATAACTGATGCTGTTAGGTTTTATCATTTTTTTAGCTATAAAATATGGTGTTGGGGATTTGTTTCCCAACTTTAACTAGCTTATTATGATGTTTGTTCTTTTATATTTCTACTCCATCGGTTTGGTAAGCTGTCTTCGACTATATTGAAGTTGAATCCTTTTCTAAATTTGGCCTCTAATATATATGCTAGATGAGTAGATGCTTTGTAGGCTTATTTAAGTAATCCTTTCAATTTCAGCTCTAAATTCTTCAGGGTTTTTTGTTGGATTAAAACTAGCTTATCACGATTTCCCCCTCCTTTATACATTGGTACTTGGTCAGTTTTATGCTATGTAGACTGTAATGCATTCAAACATGATCTCCAATGGATGCTAGTTTTTTTCCTTGAGCAACGCAGGGAGAGCTGCGTGTCATTTTATTAAGAATAGGAAAAAAATATGTACATAGGAAAGACCGGAAAGCCTCTCCCTAACACACCCACTTAGAAAATGAATTACATTCACACCAAACTAAATATTTAAGCAACAACGACCAGCCCATCTCTTATTCACGAAGAGTCCAGGGTAAGCGACTGAATGAAGAGCTCATGGAGTGCAAGGCACCAGCCATGCACCACAAGCTGCTCTCATTTCCCACTGTTTGCAAAACCACTTGAACATTTGGGCTTGCCCCTTTCAAACACCCAAGCATTTCGGTGCTTCCATAGTTTCCAGGCTACATTTCTGTAGTTACTTGGGAACACTTCTAATGGCATTACACCACCATATTTGAGAAGCGAACTGCAGCAGGCTGAGGGGTGATTGCCGTCAGGTTTAGCTTCTGTAGGTCCAGATCTGGCGAGGGAATGGTATATGAAATAAGAATGTGTTCGATTGATTCCTTGGCCTGATAACTGAGTGGACAAGCCGCATGGTGAAGCAGATCATGCTTTGCAAGGTGGTCAGTTTTGTGATTGGCTGCATGAAGCTATATCAATAATTTTGTTACAGTAATTTCATAGTTATATCATCAATTTTGTTGCACTAATTTCATAATATTGTTTCACAAAATGCATTTATCTCATTTCCTCTTCATCATTCATTTTCGAAGGAAGAATCAATGGCCAAAGTCATACTCATTACCTTCAATTACAAGCGAATACATTAGTATGGTGGTATACAAGATGTTGCTGACAGTGTCACACTCCATGAATATATAGGTCTATGTGCTTCATCCAAAGCAGGATTTGCATGGGTTAGGTTATGATCCATTCAAGCATGCTCCTGAGTTCAGAGGTATCATATTCCTTATAATATACACTTATCAGTGCTATTTCATTAATTAGTGTCTGTCACACCCAATTCCTTTTGTAGACAGGAAAACATTGCAGAAGTCAAGAGATAGGGACCACAGAAGAAATGATGTTTCAACGAGGGGAAATCTTCTGATTTCTAACTGTAAGATATGATCATGATTGTCTCCCTGTTATTTCAATATATATGGTGCCTGAGTGTCGATTAATGATTGTTCTAGCCTCAGCTTTGGGATTAACTTTGCTAGCTGTTCAATCACCAGCAGGACATTATGCACCTGGCTTTGGGATTGGAGCTCTCGAAGAGCTTGATGTTGAAGATGAAGATATTTATGCATCAGGTGATTTAGTAATCTTGTCAATCTTGGTACTGCCTGATGATTATGTAAGGGACAAATCAATCATAAGATGTTTTTTCTGTTTACACCACTCCTCTTGATCCAGTTGCTGGTGCTTTTAACCTTCCTAGATGTTAGGTTTTACAAGATCTATTCCATAAATCATCAAGATAACATAGTGGTCTTGGGATACATATAGAGGTAGCAGCCTTAGAGGCTAAGGAAAGCATATTCCAAAAGATGCTAAACAAGTGCTAAAGTAAGAAAAGTGCCACACGCACCACCAACCACCCATTCTAGACTTAATCTATCACTAGATTATTATGGTAAATTTGGCCCTCAAAAAAAGATTATGATAAATATGTTTTTCAAGGACCTTGATATTTCATAGTTCCGCTGTTCCAAAATGTAAGAGGTTCTAGTTTTGTCCTAAGTCAAATTTCTCTAACTTTGACCAAGTTTGTAAAAAAAAATGCACCAACATCTTAGTTTCATTAAATCTACCATGAACTATATTTTTCTATAAACTCGGCCAAAGTTAGAGAAGTTTGACTTAGGATAGAATTAAACCTAAATTAGTTTT
>OAMR01000894.1:118513-129185 GCA_900205405.1 Echinochloa crus-galli
TTCCCAACTTTAACTAGCTTATCATGATGTTTGTTCTTTTATATTTCTACTCCATCGGTTTGGTAAGCTGTCTTGGACTATATTGAAGTGAATCCTTTTCTAAATTTGACCTCCAATATATATGCTAGATGAGTTGATGCTTTGTATGCTTATTTAAGTAATTCTTTCAGTTTCAGCTCTAAATTCATCAGGGTTTTTTGTTGGACTAAAACTAGCTTATCAATATTTCCCCCTCCTATATACATTGGTACTTGGGGTCAGTTTTATGCTATGTAGACTGTAATGCATTCAAACATGGTCTCCATTGAATGCTAGTTTTTTTCCTTGAGCAATGCAGGGAGAGCTGCGTGTCATTTTATTAAGAATAGGAAAAAAAATATGTACAAAGGAAAGACCGGAAAGCCTCTCCCTAACACACCCACTTAGAAAATGAATACATGCGCACCAAACTAAATATTTAAGCAACAACGACCAGCCCATCACTTATTCACGAAGAGTCCAGGGTAAGCGACTGAATGAAGAGCTCGTGGAGTGCAAGGCACCAGCCATGCACCACAAGCTGCTCTCATTTCCCACTGTTTGCAAAACCACTTGAACATTTGGGTTTGCTCCTTTCAAACACCCAAGCATTTTGGTGCTTCCAAGTTTCCAGGCTACTTTTTTTTCTCGAACTACGCAGGAGAGTTGCGTGTCATTTCATTAAGGTAGAGAGAAAGTAGGAGTACACGAGTCTGGTTAGACCCTACCCGAGTACGGAAAAAAACCAAAAAACACCACACCCACACACTTTCTAAGCTAAAACAGACGCGCGACACACTTTCACAACACTTGACCTGGACCTATAGTGCCTAAACGCCCAAGGTCGCCGACCTGTGCAAGAGCTCCTGGAGTTTTTTTAGCTCCAGCACTGCACCAGAGGCTGCCCTCATTTCCAGGCTACTAATAAAGTATTAATTAAAGAGTTGAGACAATTCTGTAGTTACTTGGGAACACTTCTAATGGCATTACACCACCATATTTGAGAAGCGAACTGCAGCAGGCTGAGGGGTGATTGCCGTCAGGTTTAGCTTCTGTAGGTCCAGATCTGGCGAGGGAATGGTATATGAAATAAGAATGTGTTCGATTGATTCCTTGGCCTGATAACTGAGTGGACAAGCCGCATGGTGAAGCAGATCATGCTTTGCAAGGTGGTCAGTTTTGTGATTGGCTGCATGAAGCTATATCAATAATTTTGTTACAGTAATTTCATAGTTATATCATCAATTTTGTTGCACTAATTTCATAATATTGTTTCACAAAATGCATTTATCTCATTTCCTCTTCATCATTCATTTTCGAAGGAAGAATCAATGGCCAAAGTCATACTCATTACCTTCAATTACAATTTACAAGTGACTGCATTAGTATGGTGGTATACAAGATGTTGCTGACAGTATCACACTCCATGAATATATAGGTCTATGTGCTTCATCCAAAGCAGGATTTGCATGGGTTAGGTTATGATCCATTCAAGCATGCTCCTGAGTTCAGAGGTATCATATTCCTTATAATATACTCTTATCAGCGCTATTTCATTAATTAGTGTCTGTCACACCCAATTCCTTTTGTAGACAGGAAAACATTGCAGAAGTCAAGAGATAGGGACCACAGAAGAAATGTTGTTTCAACGAGGGGAAATCTTCTGATTTCTAACTGTAAGATATGATCATGATTGTCTCCCTGTTATTTCAATATATATGGTGCCTGAGTGTCGATTAATGATTGTTCTAGCCTCAGCTTTGGGATTAACTTTGCTAGCTGTTCAATCACCAGCAGGACATTATGCACCGGGCTTTGGGATTGGAGCTCTCGAAGAGCTTGATGTTGAAGATGAAGATATTTATGCATCAGGTGATTTAGTAATCTTGTCAATCTTGGTACTGCCTGATGATTATGTAAGGGACAAATCAATCATAAGATGTTTTTCTGTTTACACCACTCCTCTTGATCCAGTTGCAGGTGCTTTTAACCTTCCTAGATTATTATGGTAAATTTGGCCCTCAAAAAAAGATTATGATAAATATGTTTTTCAAGGATATTGATATTTCATAGTTCCGCTGTTCCAAAATGTAAGAGGTTCTAGTTTTGTCCTAAGTCAAATTTCTCTAACTTCGACCAAGTTTGTAAAAAAAAATGCACCAACATCTTAGTTTCATTAAATCTACCATGAACTATATTTTTCTATAAACTCGGCCAAAGTTAGAGAAGTTTGACTTAGGATAGAATTAAACCTAAATTAGTTTTGTTAAATCTACCATGAAATGTTTTGATAGTGCATTTTTTTTGGTATTTTATATGTTATATTTTCTTTAAACATGATCAGAATTGGAGAAGTTTGACTTAGGATAAAACTAAAACTAAAGCATCTTACATTTTGGAATGGAGGAGTATTTGTTTTCTGATGGGAAAGTAACCTAAATGTATATTCATGATCAGTAGAAGTTAGAGGCTTCTTCAATTGTGGAGTCATGCTATATTTTCATGTTGATGTATTAACCCTTTATATTTATCAGTTGGTCTTTCGTGAAGTGTAAGTCGATCTCGACATGCTTCGTCCGCTGATGCTGAACTGGGTTGGTGGAGAGGTACACGGCGCTGACGTTGTCGCAGTAGACAAGTGTGCTCTTGACGAGCGGACTGTGAAGTTCCGCCAAGAGCTGTCGAAGCCAGGACGCCTCGGCCACGCCGTTAGCAACAGCCCGGTACTCCGCCTCGGCACTGGAGCGGGAGACAACCGGCTGCCGCTTGGACGACCAGGAGACAAGGTTGCCGCCTAAGAAGACGGCGTACCCTGAGGTGGAGCGGCGAGTGTCCGGACACCCAGCCCAGTCAGCGTCGGTGTAGACGACAAGCTCAGCAGGAGGAGACCGGTGGAGGACCAGCCCGAAGTCAACCGTGCCACGGACATACCGAAGAAGGCGCTTCATGGCAGTAAGGTGATACTCCCGGGGATCATGCATGTGGAGGCAAACCTGCTGAACAGCATAGGCAAGGTCCGGCCTGGTGAAGGTGAGGTACTGCAAGGCTCCCGCAATGCTCCGGAAAGCAGTAGGATCAGCGACTGGAGTACCCGCATCAGCAGACAGCTTCGACTGAGTATCAACAGGAGAAGAACAGGGCTTGCAGTCCGACATGCCAGCCCGCTCCAGGATATCAAGAGCATACTGTCGCTGGTGAAGGAAAAGGCCAGAAGGGCGAGTCTCCACAGTGACACCCAAGAAGTGGTGGAGCTGACCCAAATCCTTCATGGCAAACTCCTGCTGCAGAGAGGAGATGATGCGCCGAAGCAACTGCTGACTGGAGGCAGTGAGAACAATATCATCAACATAGAGCAGCAGATATGCAGTCTCATCACTATGTCGATAGACAAACAGAGAAGTATCGGACTTGGCCTCCGTGAACCCCAATGTCACTAAGAATGTGGCAAACCGAGAATACCAAGCCCGAGGAGCCTGCTTCAGACCATACAGAGACTTGTTGAGCCGGCAGACCAGGTCCGGACGACTGGAGTCCACGAACCCTGCTGGCTGGCTACAGTAGACAGTCTCGGACAGAGTGCCATGGAGGAAGGCATTCTTGACGTCGAGCTGGTGCACAAGCCACGAACGAGAGAGAGCAATCGAGAGGACCGTGCGCACTGTAGCAGGCTTCACCACTGGACTGAATGTCTCATCATAATCCACTCCAGGCCGCTGAGTGAAACCCCGGAGAACCCAACGAGCCTTGTAGCGCTCGAGAGTACCATCAGCCCGACGCTTGTGTGTCCAGATCCACTTGCCCGTCACCACATTGCAACCAGACGGACGCGGTACGAGGTCCCACGTCTGGTTGGCAAGGAGCGCCTCGTACTCCTCTTCCATCGCGCGACGCCAGTTGGGATCCGCCAGGGCGTCGCGGACAGAGGAGGGCACCGGGGAGATCTGCGGCTCACTTGAAGTGGAACATATAAATGGGAAGAAGTTCTTGAAATAAACAGGCACAAATTTCTTCCTGTTCTCATACATAGCCTTAAGGTACTTTAAGTGGTCAACCTTGTACTTATTGAGCATGTTTCCCCATAGCATCTCAAACTCCTCTTCTGTCAAACAGTTATAAACAATGTCATAGAAGTCCCTAGCAAATTCCTCATCTTTTGACAATGCAGCACCCATTAAGATTTCGGCTTTTGAGACAATATGGAAGAGGCAGTTTCTGTGCACTGCTTCTGGGAATTCCAGTGCAATTGCTGCTCTCATCGCTCCATCCTGGTCTGTAATGATAGACTGGGGAGCTTTTCCACCCATGCAGTGACGAAATGTGCTGAACAACCATCTAAATGTAGTATTGTCTCATCGCTAAGGACTGCACCACCGAATAGGATATTATCTCCATGTCCATTTATACCGACAAAAGGCGCAAACTTCAAGTTGTATCTATTTGTGTCATATGTTGTGT
This sequence comes from Echinochloa crus-galli, assembly GCA_900205405.1. Lineage (NCBI taxonomy): Eukaryota > Viridiplantae > Streptophyta > Magnoliopsida > Poales > Poaceae > Echinochloa > Echinochloa crus-galli. The sequence continues at coordinate 122,987 of OAMR01000894.1, forward strand.
CAAAACTCACAACATCCCCAAAGTGTGCATAGCACAACCTGCTTGCACCATATGCCCAAAATATGTTTCTGACTTTAGACTCCTTGTCTGCATCAAAAGTAAAGAAGAACATAGGATCTTCTGCTTACTTCTGCCTCAAAAACCTCACAACTTGTGTGATATCATTTTCTCCACATTCTTTCATCATTCTTGTCCGAAAGTTGCTTATGTCTGTCTTCACCAAATTTGTGTTTTTCATTCCGCCCCTGTGGAATGATAGGGCAGCTAGTATTCTCCTATTTGGCATATTATTCTGTATGAATGACCTTATCATGTTTTTTTCCTCCTCCGTAAAGTATCTGTGAGATCTTAGTAGCTTAGCTAATTGCGGGGCGAGCAAGTCGTGGTTGTGTTGAAGACATAGCCTGGATACTATCCAAACTCCATTTTTCTTTGTTATTGTCATCCCCGCTTGGCAATTTGTTTTATCAATGACTTTGCATATGCGTTTTTTGGCCGCTAGAATAGATTCAGGCTCATCTATGTTCAATTGTGATTCCTTTATTTTTCTCATCTCACTGCTGACTTGCACTCCAGATGCACCATGTTTAGTTGTATGTTCAGAGGAACCATGATCGGTTGTATCTGCATCCTTTTGCTTATTCACACCTCTCCTGTTGCACTGGTACACTCTTCTTGTAATCTGACCTATTGTTTCTTTTTCTCTCGACGTATATGTAAATGCCTTGACAGTTGAAAACCCCACTATCAAGGCATAGTTGTTGTAGAACATGTAAGCCTCCTCATGTGTTTTGAATTCCATATTAATCCTTGGGACATTTACTGTTCACATATGCAACACTATTCCATGCTGTTTTTCATTCATAAAGCACTCTGCCATATTAGATGCACATCTATTCCCATTGCTTGTATTTGTATTTGTTGCCATTTTGTTGCTATCATTATGTCTCTGTCTAATTGGCATACTTCTTACTTCAGAATGGATTCTACGAAGCTCCGCGAGCACATAATTGGTTCTTTCCAAATCCATGCATCCATCAGAAGCAACTCCAGAGAATTCTCTTGAAAGTAAGTTATATCTGAGACTATTGTTGCTTCCTGTCAATTCGGTGGGTATCAATGTTGTAGCATTTCTAACTTGTTTTCTTTCTATTGGCCTCCACCTATCTATGAAGTACTTCTCAGGCAATGTGTGCTTGTTTAGCTAGATCAAAGCCCTTAGCACATGCACACAGAGTATGCCATCTTTTTGGAATCGGGCACATATGCAGACATAGTTCTCCTGTACCATATCAACAAGCACCAGGTACTTTCTTGGCCTAACCTCTTGTTTTGTGTGCTCCTGCGATTTATAAATCATATAAACTCTGCCTTTTTCAACCTCCTCCGCTATGTATCTCCCTGTAGCCTTCACTAGTTGTTGGAATTTGTAGAATATTTGCGTGTTATAGAAGTCCCTTGCCTGCTTTTCAAATGTGTATGTCGAATGCAGCAGTGCTACATCTTGTGCTTTATTCTTCTCCCTTAGGTTACACTTCTCATCCATAGTCTCCATTATCCTATCATACTCCTTGATAAATAAAATCAAGCTACTAGCCGGCCCCACATTTTCTTTGAACCTTGTGTTCACACCTTCACTTCTTGAAGTGGAACATATAAATGGGAAGAAGTTGTTCTTGACATAACAGGCGCAAATTTCTTCCTGTTCTCGTACATAGCCTTAAGGTACTTTAAGTGGTGGACCTTGTACTTGTTGAGCATGTTTCCCCATAGCATCTCAAACTCCTCTTCTGTCAAACAGTTATAAACAATGTCATAGAAGTCCCTAGCAAATTCCTCATCTTTTGACAATGCAGCACCCATTAAGATTTCGGCTTTTGAGACAATATGGAAGAGGCAGTTTCTGTGCACTGCTTCTGGGAATTCCAGTGCAATTGCTGCTCTCATCGCTCCATCCTGGTCTGTAATGATAGACTGGGGAGCTTTTCCACCCATGCAGCGACGAAATGTGCTGAACAACCATCTAAATGTAGTATTGTCTCATCGCTAAGGACTGCACCACCGAATAGGATATTATCTCCATGTCCATTTATACCGACAAAAGGCGCAAACTTCAAGTTGTATCTATTTGTGTCATATGTTGTGTCAAAACTCACAACATCCCCAAAGTGTGCATAGCACAACCTGCTTGCACCATATGCCCAAAATATGTTTCTGACTTTAGACTCCTTGTCTGCATCAAAAGTAAAGAAGAACATAGGATCTTCTGCTTGCTTCTGCCTCAAAAACCTCACAACTTGTGTGATATCATTTTCTCCACATTCTTTCATCATTCTTGTCCGAAAGTTGCTTATGTCTGTCTTCACCAAATTTGTGTTTTTCATTCCGCCCCTGTGGAATGATAGGGCAGCTAGTATTCTCCTATTTGGCATATTATTCTGTATGAATGACCTTATCATGTTTTTTTCCTCCTCCGTAAAGTATCTGTGAGATCTTAGTAGCTTAGCTAATTGCGGGGCGAGCAAGTCGTGGTTGTGTTGAAGACATAGCCTGGATACTATCCAAACTCCATTTTTCTTTGTTATTGTCATCCCCGCTTGGCAATTTGTTTTATCAATGACTTTGCATATGCGTTTTTTGGCCGCTAGAATAGATTCAGGCTCATCTATGTTCAATTGTGATTCCTTTATTTTTCTCATCTCACTGCTGACTTGCACTCCAGATGCACCATGTTTAGTTGTATGTTCAGAGGAACCATGATCGGTTGTATCTGCATCCTTTTGCTTATTCACACCTCTCCTGTTGCACTGGTACACTCTTCTTGTAATCTGACCTATTGTTTCTTTTTCTCTCGACGTATATGTAAATGCCTTGACAGTTGAAAACCCCACTATCAAGGCATAGTTGTTGTAGAACATGTAAGCCTCCTCATCCTTGTATTCCTCCAACCCTAATGGGTGGGTATATAGTTATCCATACATGGGCCTAGATGGGCCTAATACAACTCCATACTCCAACACTAACATTTGTGTGTATTTAGGTTTTGCTTATGAACAAACTGAAGTTGATATTGAACCTTCAAAAACGACCAGCGACGGTAATTACAAACTTGATGACAGAAAAAGAGGTTTCTACCTGAGCTTTAAGATTGCCTCAAATTCTGAGTACAAACTTGAAAGGTAATAATGCTTTCTGTGGCTAATATTTTTTCATCTTGATGGAACTTGTGAACTATCTTCGAAAATCCGGGCTTTGATTTTCCATTCTACATTTCTTGGTGTTACCCTTTTAAAGCTTCTAGCTTACCTAATCATTGACTTGAACCTATCTATTGAATCTAAATCTCGTTCTTGTCGGTTTAAATAATGCATATTTAGGAAACATAAGGCCCCCCAATTCTTTTTATTAGGCATGCTTGCATTTTTTTTTTCTCGAACATGCAGGAGAGCTGTGTATCAATATATTGAGAAGAAAAAAGGGTTTAGAAACCCAAGTAATAAACAGGTTTAGGGTAGCTGTACAGAACCCAAAGAACTTACACAGGGACAATCGCCTATTAACTGAATAAGAAATACAGGACCAGACCCAGACCAAAAAGGCACACTTAATCATGCAAGGGTTCTAGGGCGAGGAGATGGGAAATTCCTCAAGCCCTGGCCATAATCCTAAGTTGCAGGTCACCTCTTCGCATCTTTAGAACCCCATTCAGGTCAGGAGGAGCCCCATCGAACACACAGAGGTTGCGATGGTTCCAAACTGGCATGCTTGCATTTCGAGAGTCAAACTTTGTAGTCTTTTACCACCAACTCGTCTAGCAATATAATTTTTCCTCGAATATGCAGGTGAGCTGCATGTCATTGTATTAGAGAAAAGTCTAACAGAATAATTGGATTCATGTTTAAAAGTAATTTTCCAGTGATTAGGGTTTTGTTGCCACAAACAATAATATAAGCTAATAAGCAAAATGAGTGGTCAGATTCTTTTGCCAACTGCACAAGTCAAACTGCATGTCATAATTTGAAACAGGAGTGTATGGAAAACTATAAAAATAAAAAATATCATTGTCATCGCCTTCATCACTGTCATTACTATCAGTGTATATTTGGAAATACAAATACGTACAAATAGTATCATTATCATGTATATTTCGTTAGGAAGCCATTCAGATTTTTTTTTTCTGTCTGGGCTAGAAGGTTTACTCGGCTGGACTCATGAAAGTGCCCATTATGTACTTCTCCCTCTGTTTTTAAATAGATGATGTTTGGGACTGTAGAATATTGGGCAAACACCACACACCCAAGATGGGGGGGTGACCTTTCATTATATAGGCCGGATACGGCTTGGAGTACATCTAACACCCAATGTGGTACTATACAAGACCATATACAACTCTATATATCTAACACCCGCCCGCAGTCGCAGGTGGACTAACGCCTAGACTGGACCTAAAATCTGTAAATAACTGTACAGGAAGACCCTTAGTCATAATATCAGCAAACTGGCGCGACGAAGGAACATGAAGAACTCGAACTTCACCCAAAGCCACCTTCTCGCGGACGAAATGAATATCAATCTCAATGTGCTTCGTTCGTCGATGACGAACCGGATTGGCAGCCATATAAACTGCACTGACATTGTCACAGAAGACGAGCGTCGCCTTTGAGAGAGGAACATGAAGCTCGTGAAGAAGTTGTCGTAGCCAGCAACACTCAGCAACTGCATGAGCAACAGCCCGATATTCTGCCTCTGCACTGGAACGAGAAACTGTAGTCTGACGCTTTGACGACCAAGAGACCAATGTATCGCCAAGAAAGACACAATATCCAGAGGTAGAACGTCGAGAATCAGGGCAGCCTGCCCAATCAGCATCAGAGTATGCCGTAAGAGAGTCAATCGGACCAGTGCCAATCCGAAGACCATAGGACAGGGTACCCTTGACATAGCGCAAGATGCGCTTAAGAAACGCCAGATGAGACTCTCGAGGATCATGCATGAACAAACAGACCTGCTGAACAGCATATGCAAGATCCGGACGCGTCAGAGTGAGATACTGAAGAGCACCAGCTAAACTCCGGTAAGCAGACGCATCAGCAACAGGCGCACCATCTGTAGCAGACAACTTGGCTTTCGTATCAACAGGCGTTGTCGTAGAGTGACAATCACTCATACCAGCACGCCGAAGGATCTCCAAAGCATATTGCTGCTGAGAAAGAAACAACCCATCTGAAGAACGTGTCACGGACATATGTAAGAAGTCATGAAGATCCCCCAAATCTGTCATAGCAAACTCACTATGCAATCGATCAATAATGTTCTGAAGCAATGTGATAGAAGAAGCAGTCAAGACAATATCATCCACATAGAGAAGAAGATAGGCCATGTCGTCACCATTGCGATAGACGAATAACGAAGTATCCGTAGCTGATGGAACGAATCCCAGAGAACGAAGATATGTCGCAAACCGCTTATTCCAAGCACGAGGGGCCTGCTTCAGCCCATATAAAGACTTCTGAAGGAGACAAACATAATCTGGATGTGCAGGATCAACAAAACCAGGAGGTTGCTCACAATAGACTGTTTCTTCGAGATATCCATGAAGAAACGCATTCTTCACATCCAACTGATGAATAGGCCACTGACGAGAAGCCGCAATGCTCAACACAGTCCGAATCGTACCCTGCTTAACAACTGGACTAAATGTCTCATCATAATCAACTCCAGCCTTCTGATTAAATCCCCTAGCAACCCAGCGAGCTTTATGTTTGGAAAGAGTACCATCAGAATTATACTTAACTTTCCAAAGCCATCGTCCTGTCACAACATTAACATCAGCAGGACGAGGCACCAGGCGCCATGTGCCATTATCCATCAATGCTTGGTACTCATCAGCCATAGCAGCGCGCGCATCGAGCTGGAGGGCACGAGCCTCGGCATTGCCGAGGAACTGCCCCTCGAGTGCCAGCCACGCATGGCGAGCCGTGCCGCCATGGGTCCTGACGAGGTCCTGGAGATCAAGGGATATGGTCCCGTTGATCCAGGACATGACGACGCAGTCAAGACGCTGCCACGTCATGTCACCTCTCCACCGGCGTGTCGAGGAGGACGTGGTCGTCGAGGACGTAGCGGCTGAGGGCGATGAGGACCTGATCACGCCAGCGGGCGTAGGAGGCGGACGTCGGGTCGAGGACGACCGAGACGA
>OAMR01000894.1:140353-168859 GCA_900205405.1 Echinochloa crus-galli
GTTTCCATTATTCATGTTCAATGATGTCAGCATCTCATCATTCTTTGCACATTTGCAGCCAATGCCTGTTCAAAGACCAAGAAGCAAAATAGAGAACCTTATCTTTATGACAGAATCAAATATGGGGAGAAAGGAGGAAGTGGAGAGCTCAGGTAGGAGTTCACAGCATGCTTCTATGGAAGGGATAATAGAGGCTGAATCACAGGGATCCGCTATTGACCCTGACATTGAGCCCAGCAGCATGCAGAGACCTGTTGATCTTTACAAGGTAGCATATATTTCCTATTTGGATGTTCTTATTGAAACATCATCCTAAGTCAACTGAGATCAAACTGTTTGAGAAAAAAAAATAAAGCCTGTCAAGTAGAATGGCATGTCAGCCACCCTACTCTGAACTTGAAATTCAAATCGGCATCTTGCTAGGTTTAGTCTTTTAATTTATGTCAGTGACCAAAACACCGCACCAATTTGTTCCTTTCTTAAATAACTGCGGAAAGTTGACCGGATGGTTTATGATAACATGCATTTTCTGTTCCCTACTTCCCTCCAACTTTTTCAACTGGAGTTGGACAAGGACAAAATTTTCACTAGCTGGTCTGGTGATACCTAGTATGTTCTTCTAATGGGTTCTAGTCAGTGTGTGTTTTCCTCCAAGGGACGTGTGTGTTATCTAAGTTTTCAAAACCTGGCTAAGTGTGCGGGGTGTAAGGGTTCCTTTACCCTTTTCTTTCTTAATATAATGATACGAAGCTCTCCTGTGTATTTGCGGGAAAAAAACTCTTCAAATGCCACAACACTTCTAATTTTGGCTATCTTGATAAAATGGCACCTGCATTCGGAATACAAGGACTGAAAATTACATCGAACGACTGATTGTTCACTAATGTTGAAAATAACATAAAAAAATTATGTTACATTGCGCAATAGCACAAATTGCTCAGTTGGCTTTCATTTATATGGAACAAGTAGATGTGCTTGGTATATTGAAGCTTTTGCACTTCCAAGGAATCCTGGACCGATATGTGTCTAGGACTAGTTGTGATGGGCGTCCTTGTAGAAAATTAACTGTCGGCTAGTTAGAAATATGGGATGAGTCTCTAAGCTTAAGCATCAAAGCGAGTCTGAAGCGTTCATGTTGCCTCGATGTCTTGGTCTCCTTTTTGTTTATTAGAAAATGATTATGATAGACTTTAGTAGGTTTATATTGACAATTTTGGTTACTGTGGCATGCAGGCTATCTTTTCTGATGACTCAGATGATGATGGGGATGAAATTCTGAATAATCAACCAGTGGATCCAGTGAAGACAAGTGAAGGTGCCAACATGGCTCTCAATCGTCTTGTTGCTGAGGATTTCCTAGAATCATTGGGTAAAGAACTGGGATTAGAGGTCCCACCAGAAAGACCTAATGTTTTATCTAGGCCTGAAACGCTTTCAACTGCTGGTGCAAGTGTCTCATCTCAGAATGAAAGAATAACAACTGCTCTCACTGAAGTAAAGGATAGTCAGAGCTCTCTTGCCATAGTGCAAGTTGGCAATGCAAATGAAGATGCTTCGTTAGCCAGTGCTGGAAAGCTCAATTTGAAATATGAGAAGCAGGAGAATAGATCTGAGGAAAACAGGTTTCGCCATATGCATCAGCAAAGCCAGAATCATAGTCCGAGGTCCGATTCATCTAGTGAACGGCATAGTAGTAGGAAAAGAAGATCACATCATCACATCCGGAATGGAACATCAGAATCTGACTCTGCTAGTGAACACCATAGGAACAGGAGAAGAAAATCTCATTCAAGGCATAGAAAAGGCAGGAGTAGGACTCCGGATACTGATTCTCCCAGTGACACCAAACATGAGAGAAAACACAAGGAGAAAAGGCATCACCGAACTTACACACCTGATACTGATTCTAGTGATCATGAACACAAGGAAAGATATAAATCTAGTAGTAGAAGATCATCTGATAAAGACAGAAGTAGAAAGCATTCTAGACACCACAAGCACAGAAGAAGGGATCATGTAGATTATTCATGAACCTGTACAAACGGAAGATGCAGGGAAGAGTTATTTGTTTTGCAGACCATTGAAGTTTGATGAGAAAACTGGGGGAGATATGGAAAAATGCTCACAGTAAGTGTTCTATAGACTTGGCTTTATGCCTTTATCAGTTCTGCACTAAGCTGTCTTTGGTGGATTGGTGAATGCACCATTGCTATGCCAGAAAGCAGTCCATAATACATGTGTTGCTTGTTTCCTGCATGTTTATAGCTCCTCTTAGTTTCCAATATTCATGTTCAATGGACTTTTCTCTCTGTACTGAAACTTGCACATATTGGGATGGAAAGACCATAGCCAAGTGGCACTAGCCCTGTTTGCAAAACCAAACTCATGCTGATCCTGGTAGCAAACGGTATGTTATAAACCTATGGCGTGCCACGAAAACACTTAGGGCCCGTTTGGATCCCTGGAATTGAAAGTCTTTCTAGTAATCAGATTCTAGTAATCAGATTCAATAGGAAATGGATTATATAGAATCCGATTCAATTCAATTTTTATGTTTGGATTACATAGCCGCAACAAACCAATTTCAGGGCTCCAGCGAAGAAAAAGCTCGTACAGAGCAAAACGACCAAGCAATCTAGGGTGCACCAATCAACGAAACCACGAATCAAACACAGAGGTTATCACGGATCTTGCCCCCACGCCGGCAGTGCCCAGGCACCTAGCTAGGGTATGACGCCGGGGTGAGGAGGAAGAACGAGCAGTCGCGGCGGACGGATGCCGAGAATATTCGATCTAATTGAGGAGGAGGAAAGAGAGAAAGAGAGAGAGAGGGGAGGGGACAGACCGTGGAGATGGCTCCGGGGCTCGCGCGGCGGCTGGCGCTCGACGAGAGGCGAGGGCCGCGAGAAGACACGGGTCGGGGGAGAGGCGAGTCAGACGACGGGGGAATCACTTTCCGTTTAACGGGCTAGGAATGTGTCGCAGGCCAAATATTCGGGCGTGGAAAGGGGCGGAATCTTGCTTTCCATTTCCACGACACAGCCAAACACGCCGGACTAGAAACAGATTCCAATTCGAAGTGATTCTGAGGAAACAAACGCGCCCTTACTGATTCTAGTTTGGTTAATTCATGTGAGTGTGACTTTTGTGTAAAGAAAAAAAGTTGGAAGAACTGCCAAAGCGTAATGCAGTCGAACAATTTGGGCCTGGCTGATGCCAACATGTTCTCCCTTCCCTGATTGGTGCAAGATGTTGCCATCAAATGTAATAGGGTAGAGTTGATAGCTTGCCCAGGGCTATATTTTGATGTGTTTTTCTCGTCTTTGCCTTTTGTAATTCCGAATTAGTTATTTTTGGCATTTCAATAGAGGGAGAAAGGTCTGATACGATGTAATCACCTTCTGTCCTTTTGCAGTTGGATGTCCATATTACGACGGACCTCAGGAATATCAACTTGACCACCAGAAGCTTGATGCATAATGCAAGTGGAAGTGAAGATATGTCGCAGATCCTTTACTTGTATGCAGACCCAGTCGTGAACCTGTCATGCATCAAGCTTTGTTGTTTATGCCAGTTTTTGCATCTTTCCAGCTCATTGACTATCATGTACAGACGCACGCACCGCGGTAGCATGTCTTAGCTTTCTTTTGATCCTCCCAGATTTACTGTCATCTAAATGTTCGTATAGGACACGAAGAGGGGTATCGTGTTTGCCACAGCTATGTTGTAAAACTAGTAATGTTGATGAATGCATATTGACTTGTAGGCCGTAGAAAGAATTATCTGGGGCATCGGATCCCAGGATTTGGTTTGCTCTCTGGCCAAGTTGGAACCTTCCCTCCACGGGACAAGAATTCAGAAAGGTACCTGTTCACTGAATCACTGTACATCCATGGAACGCTATAAAGATTCTTGCCTAGCCTGTCGGCGACAGCAACTGTTTCGAAAAAGGGTAGGGCCATGATATTGAAACCCCAGGGTACTTTTTCCTGTTGCTTCCTCTGGACTCTAGGTACAGAGAGGTCCAGTGTCGTCACGCATGGCTCGTATTCAGCATCGACCCCCCAAGTCAATTGACGTCAGGTGTCACAAGTCAAGTGTTTCGTTTTCGTTGTGATGTGCCGGCCTGGCCCTGGCACTTGCCCTATACCATAGCTTGTTCCGAGATTCCGTGGCCAGTGTCGAGGTCCTGGGAGGAGGACGGCAACTGTACAAGGAGTCCGGGCCAGGGTTGTTCCTTCGTTTCGTGGCAACCTTCTTCGCAGTCGCGGGATTGTGATGGACTTTGGACAAGGAAGGCGAGGCGTCGATGTCCTCGCGGCGATGGCGAGGGCGACGTCGTCGCCTGGTGTTGTCACCGCTGCATTGCCGTTTGGCGTTTGGTAAACACGGCAGGGAGGAAGGGATGGAGGATCTTGATGTGAACACCGAGGCCTTTGCCGATAAAAACGGAGTGGCACACAAAGGAGGTCACCAGCTCCGCCGACCAATCGAAAAGATGAGAAAAAATGGAGGCTGGTGTGGTGATGATCCACGCCACACGACGTGAGATCAAGTTTGACACTAACATGTGGCCTCTCAACAATTTGTGTACGGGTTGGCGTGGACACGATTGCACGAATATGTTATATGCATGCCTAGCTGGAGCCGGATGGGTTCGACGGAAGCCAACGTGCAGTATACGTGTCACGCATCGCCCAGTTCCGTTCCGTCTCCGTACGCAGCTGGCGCGGATTGGAAAGCGGCAGTATGCAGCCACAATATCACTGATGATATTATTACGGCAAATGCGCTTTTATTATTTGAGCTCTCGGTTCTACGCCCTTCCAGGAGATCATGAGCCTGCATCTACCCGCTTGTCTTTTCTGAAACCTCATAGTATTCCAAATACTTGTTTACACGAATGTCAACAGCTAGCTTACGTCCCATTAACAAAACAAGCCGGATCGAGTTGCTTGACTTTAAGCCCAATCATGCGGCGTAGATGGCAACAGCATGTTTGTGTGTTAGTTAGAGGGATATGATAGTCTCCTCTGGTGATGATGCATGACATGGCCCTCCAATATCGATCAGCTGGACCCGTTGGTTCCAATATCCAGAGTCAAGATACAGGCCACGTAAGCAGATGGTTATATATTCTCTATTTGGTATTGTAAATATAGCACTGTTGTTGGCATGTAATTATTGGAACGTATAGCAGCCATAGCTTCTCATCAAATTTAAAACTAAAAAGCAAATGGAACAAAAAAGACAAAAGGTCTTGTACTCTTGTTATTTCTCAGTTTATACTCCTCGGGTCCCCGGAGTACATTCCAAATTGAAACACGCCGAGCTTGGAGTCGCCATTAATTCCCTCGAAAAATTGTGTGAATAGCCTTTTTGTGATGTGCTGCATATACAGTATATAACAAGAAGAGGAAGACACGGAGGGGACTCCAGGTGATGGCTACGTGCAACCTAAACCATATTGTGTAGTTGGTAGCAGGTGATTGGCTAGGATTGATCAAACTATATATCCTGCACAAAAGATATGCAAAACCGATATTCCTTTATTATTTCAAGGCAGATGAAGTTTATAGATTTAGTTGAAAATTAAAACCAGATTCCAATGATTATGCCCTTGTTTGTTTGCCGAGTCATATTCGTAGTATGGTAAAAGGAGCATCCTAGGACCAACAATCTAAAATAATTCAATTTTTTTTTCATGAAAGACCACTACATACGCAAACACCTATATGCATGCACAATCACTCCTATGAATACATATACGCAAATCCTATCCCTATGACTATCTCCGAGATACTAGACCGGCAAATCCGGCGTCTCGCTGTCGACGGTGATGTCTCCTACTACTGAAAGAATAACATCGGTTTCATCTTGAAGGGATCGTGACACCCTAAGAGGGGATGTGAATTGGGTGTTCTAAAAACTAAGGCTCCAAGCACATATAAAAACATATTCTAATTTCTATCTAAACGTGCACTAGATTTTTTATGTGTTTCTATCTCTACCGCTCAAAAGTTTTGCGTTCTAAGTTCCAATCCTATCAACTACGCATGGTAATTTTAGGAAAGATAAATGCGAAAAGTAGTGCTAGAAAATAATGCAAAATGTAAATAGTAGAGAATGCAAACTCCGACATAGCGATTTATCCCGATGTATCGGAAAGCAACACTTTTTTCTAGTCCTTGTTGTTGGAACCCCTCTCAATGGAATGCCCACGCAAGGATCTTGCTCCCTGATCAAGTAACTCCGTGGATGGACGATGGGCTCTTCCCACGCTCGAGTGGGTTACCACCTTGCCTCTCCCGGATGTTCCTTGCCGCTTCCACTTGGTAGAACTTCGTCAAAACACCGATGGCCTCTCCTCCCTTTCACAATCACCGGCCGGTCAATCCTCAACTCGGTTGGAGGGTTACGCAAGACTTACAAGCTCCAGAATTACAACACAAGGTGCACACAAAGCACGATCGCATAGATGTATGCAAACCTCGTCTAACTCTAGGCTAATCCCTAAAGCAATACACTAATAGGTCTAAACTAGCACTAATAAAGACCTAACCCTTGTTGCTAATTGCCCTAATATTTTCTTAATCACTTTGGTGGTTACAACACTCAATTTTGTGTACAAGACACACCAACAACTTATCCCAGCTCTAAGACACTTGAAATCGCCGACCAATGGGGTACAAATAGCCCCAACTCAAGAAACTAGCTGTTGACAACCGTTGCAACTTTTCTGCATAACACCGACTGATTCAGTGATGCACAGGAGGGGACACCGAATCAATCGGTACATGCCACCTCAGCTAGCCATTGGACTTCTCACTCTCACTAACGCCTGGGTCCAGACACCGACTGATTTGGTGCTGCCCTCTTGTCCTACACCGAATGGATCGGTGTACACTCCTGAGCCCAGAGGCGAAGCTGGACCCAGCAACACCCTGGTGCACATTTTCATCAATTCTATATAGCAATTCTACAATCCACATCAATGCTCCAGTAAATAGCTTTAGGATTCTCATTTTACCCTGGTGCATGTGCACCAGGCAACACCAACGTGGCGTCACCCCTGTCTGAGCCGCTGTCTTCTTGCAACACCGACTGATTTGGTTTGCCTTATTGGACATGACCGAATGAATTGGTCTTTCCAGAATCATTTTTCAACTTGGCCAACAACACAGACTCATTCGGTGTGCCTCTTGTATAACACCGATGGAATCAGTTTGATGCATCTAGTGTTTACAGAGACGAACTTCAACTTGGCCATCAACACCGACCGATTCGGTGCCTTCTTGAAAATGTGTCGGTTCTTCTGTTGATTTCTCCCACGAAGTCCATGTAACACCGACTGATTCGGTGCCTTGAAAATACTACACCGAATGAATTGGTGTAATAGGTCGTTGTGTAATTTTGTCCCGATTCTTTGTGAGTCTTTGTTCCAATTCGTATTCTTTGATCTTGCCGTCATTTGGAATTTCAAAATAGTCCTAAGTTATTGCATTTGGATGGCTTGTAATTAAATCTTGGGACCTATAAAAACTATATATTCATATAGACAAGCTCATTAGTCCCAACGATCATGTTGTCACTCAATCACCAAAATCATAAACATTGGCACATATGGCCATTTTCCTTACAAATCTGAAAGAAATAAAAAAAATACGATATCGGTACCGAGTCGAGGACTCGAATTCTGAAGGGCAGATTCCACTACAAGAAACCTCCTGCGATCATATTATTTATGGCCGCATAATGGTTTTAAGAAATTATAATCTAGTTTTTGTAATCTGAGAGGGAGACATATAAAGCCTCTAAGTTCCAGAACCTCCATCCAAGCAAAACCGTCTGGTAATTCCCCTTCTCCTTGCGTTGTCAAATATATATCATCCTTTCGCGAGGACTGACTTGAAAGTCAGAAGGAGCCCAGGAGCACCATTCAGAGGTACACGGATACAGAGAGTCTAGAAGGACAAGGACACATGCATGTGCCACACTTTTGCAGACATTTTCCAATGTATGCATCAGCAATGGCCCTGCAGGAAGGAGCTTTCCGCTCTCTGATGGCGAGTTATCACCCTTTTGCAACGTTACAGGTAGGTGGCAGTTGGGCACTTCACCTACTAGACCCAATCCACTTTGTCTCCATATGTTTTTTTAGACCAGGTAAAGCCACACACGAGCTATCAGTTCATTTTCTCCTATAGCTGTTATACAATAATACAACAGCACTACAGCAACGAGGCCAGGGGAAAGGATATTCTTCACCTTAGCTTGTTGGGTACCGTACATTTGTCTGATGCTATTCCCTCTTCATTCCATGGCTACGTATCTGGCGAACTTGGTGCCTTACCTCTACAAGGTTACCTTCCTCCTTGGGCAAGTATATTCTTGCACTCCATCCGAAATACTACATCACAACCTTTTGTTTATAAAGAAAAGGTAAAAGTTATACATCCATTCTTCAGTATTAGATGCTTAATGTCAATGACTATATATCTGATCAACTTACAAATATATTTTTGTTCGTACTAGTAAAACTATCGTGCTACTCTCTCTCTCTCTCTGAGTGGTATTCTCAGTCAACTTGATTAAACTTTCCATTTCCATTTCCATGTTTTGGACCTTTTGTAAAAACTTTAAACTTGTTATCTATACTATAAAGAGAATTAGATTTGAAAACACTTCTCACCGACAAAAAAACCCACACCCACCTCACATAGGACCCACTGTCAGGCTGAAAGTTACATGAATGGTGGAAAAAAGAGGGAGGAGGGACATTTCTGTGTTGATTTTCTCATCGAAACCCAAAACTTTTTTCACCCAAAAAAAGACCCACATAAATATACCCACATTTGTACCACGTCTATACACAATTATCCCGTATTGCTAATAGACAATAAATTGGAGAGTTTTTCTCCATATAAATAAATGCCAACTATCATGAGTTTTAAGAATACATAAAGCTCTCTATACATGAGAGAGCAAATATAAAGTATTTTTAAAAGCGCTTTGTACTAAAGTAACATTATTTTATTACCTATACGTCATCAATAAACGTGCGTGCCGCATGTGCGTTCTTGCTAGTCTAGAGAAAGGTTTGCATGCTCTGTGACATAGAAAAGCCTGCGAAGACCTTAAAAAGATCCCTGTAAATCATTTCAGATCGTATGAGCTCCGAATCATCTGGGAGCACTGAATATGCCATGGAACTTCCCAAGCAAGTCTTAGTGACCCCATTGCCGATCCTTGCAAAGTCAGTCAATGATTCTACCTCTTGTCCTGTGGTTGCGTGGTCCATGCCTTTATTCTGCAAGGCTATCACTGACCTGTACTAGGCATTTTGTACCGCATCATGGTCCCCGGTTGTCTATTTCACCATTAATATCATCACCGGTACCACCTGCAGTCTAGATATTAACACCCACGCGGTAGTATCGAAGCCCAATCCTCTGTGCATTCTTGATTAATTTGGAAAATGAAAATTAACTTATTTAGGGTGCCAATGTTTGAGGAGCCCAAGATATATGATAGTATATCCTCGTGCCTTATGTCAATTTTTAATGTGCCTTCTCCGTCAAATCAATAATCCAACAGTATATCTAAAAAATCGGAAACTTAAATAGGATAATCATGGTTCTGTTTTAAGTTTGAGAAGTTACAATCCAGCATGCAAGACATACTGTAGTTTATTTGTAAGTGCTGTAATTTTACACTGTACGAGTATAAGATAAAAGCTGTTGTTTTGCCAATTTTGGCAACAAGGCTATGACCCAAGTTTTGCTGAATTCCTGACAAAATGCTACAAAGATTCCGCACTCGCTTCTTGAGAAGTTGCTCTCAATTTTTTTACATTCAGAACATCAACGGTTGATATCCACCAATTTTAGGCAGTTGTCCTTTTCAGTCGGACTTTCCTCAACTTGTGGCCAAGGTAAAAAGTGAGCCCTAACATTGACAGGGCAGGGGCACATGCAAGGATCTGATTTGGGGTCCTAGAAGGACCAGAACATCTTTCTTATAAAAGAAACAAAAAAAAAACAGAAGGAACATACTAACATACAAGTGTGGGTCCGAACATGAATTTCCCCAAATTAACCACAATTTTCAAGTCAGAAGAATGTCAGCATTCAAGCTACTTTAGGTGGGAACTTGGCTGTTTAATTTCTTTATTTAATCAACATGAGATGTCTTTATTAAAAAAATGATATGTCTTCTTCTACTATATTTTAGTGTAGCACAACTCCTTTTTGGGAAATAATGGAAATATAATGCCAGCACAATTTATATTTCTGGTAAAAAGAGTATTTGCCTTTTCTGTGCAAGACACTCTCCAACCATCTCCTTTGTCATTTTACCGAAATTAGTGGCCAGTGACGAGGATGCATTTGGACGCCCTGGAATGGCAACACGCTGCAGCTGCAGTTGCTTCGATCATTGCACAAAATTTGCTATGGTCCTTTTGTTCACACATGCGTACGTGTCTGCAAACTGATGCACGCATCGAGAGGTGAATGAAAGCAAGTCACGCAAGATCGGGTGATGGCGACAGGTTGCACGTCCAGCGGGCCTTACGGGAGGATCCTGTAGTGTGTAGCGCTCACATGAGCTTCCTTTTTTTATTGGATTCTTTCTTTTGTTTTCTTGTTGTTTCTCTAGGTTTGGAATATTCCAAGCTAACTCGATCGACAAACTCATGGGGCATGCATGTGAGCCTCAGATGTTCTCTAGCTAGGTGATGATCTATAGGAGCACCGTACAAAGACATTGCGCATAAATTGCGCCTTGCATGGTTGATTGGAAATGGTTTGCATGACGTGTAAGTACGGGAAAAGCTACTTAAAAAAATGTAGGAATGAATTCTCACATTGTTAATGCAAACCGTACTTGTTGGGAGTGAACGCTCCCATAGGCCATGCCATAGTCCCATTGTTGACTTTGTCATCTTCCCAAGCACATTGGTCCTAGTACATCATGTGTATGCACAATTCTTCTGTTTTATCATTTAATCTTCAGTCAGGTCCTAATTAATATTATCCAAGCAGAACTAAGACCTAGGCAGAAAAATGGAACTTCAACTTCTATATATGCAAACCCATAGACATCCCTCCCCGTCCCCGCCACCACCAAATTAAAGAAAAAACGGGCACATAACAAAAAATAATGGCAAGTGTAAGTAAAAAAAACCGTGCTCCTAGGTACAATCAATTGGCAGAGCTGGTAACTTAATTAAGGTGAAGAGACAGTGAGATGTGTTCTCAGATCATTTTTAGCTAGTACTTTGCCATTTCAGCAGCGCTTGCAGGTGACAGAAGAACAAGGATAAAGCTGATGAAACAGGTGGAATATCTGTCAATTTGTTGACAACATTCATCCTCTGGGAGACAGTTCTATGGGGCACATCATATTGCCATTAATTTACTGTTATAACAACTGTATTCGTGCGGGAGAATCATGGCAGTAACTTGTTCTTTAATTTTCCCCATATGCCCTGGGAAAGTATATATACAAAGGATGCCACTTGTGTGGCACTGTTCATCGACAAAACTGTGGAAGTTATCAATGGTCATATAATAACTTAGCAAAGGACATCTCTCCGTGTCTCAAGTACCAACATGCGTATAGTAGGGTATAGGGAAAATCTCACTTGAAAAGTGAGGAAAGGTGTATATGGAGACCATAAAAATGATGGAAAATTACTCCCTTATCTCTACTATACAAAGTACTACGAGTAATATATTTTGGAATAATTTAGGCAATATTTGACATGCAGCAATCCCACCATATTTGAACAGTCACATTCCCCCGTCTCTGCACCAAATGTGTCTTTTTTTCCTCGCATGTTCTAACACTCCTAACATTTCTTAGTATTTTCCATGCACGTCTATCATAATATACAATACTTAATTAGGTCACAGTGTACATCATGTATATATGACGTGCAATAAATATGCATTGTAGGAAATAAGTTTATTAATTTATAAACATGATAGTTGAAGAATTAAATTCTGATTAAACAGTCAGCAGGCACCATTAGCATTAGGTTGTATCCCCGTCTGATGTGATACTCGGAGAATCTGGGAGACCCGCTGCCTACCTTTTGAGAAGTACTCTCAATTTCACGTAACATGCACGCATAGAATTGGATAAGGGATGCCATTGATCCACTCAAGAAACCAACTGTAACATACCTCTCTTGCTTTTAGAATCTTTTTTTAGGACCTCACTTTAAAAACCTCTGATACTACCTTTTAGATTATGTGATTTGATCTGTTTAATTTTGGCTGCAACTTACTCTCTCAGCTGATAATCGTCCATTGGTCTGTTGTCATTGTCAGTGCCGTTGTTATTTCTTATTTTTGTTAGTGTTATGTAAACTAAAATGACTCCATACCACACAGAAATATTCGGCAGTATAATACCAATTGATCTTATCAGCAACATTTATTTTTTTCAATTAGAGGAGTTCGACGTAGCTAGCTAGGTAGTTGCAAAGAAAATAAAAAAAATTAAATCATGTTAGTTGGAGATGTTTGGCGATATATTTGGAACTCGCGGACAATTAATGTACAAAGTAGAATTTCCACTCTTGAAACGTTGAAAACAATGATTATATGAAAAAGCTTAGTGCCTCAAGAAAAAACTTAGTGAACTCACTTGAGTGTACCGAAGCATGACTATGTTTGCATTGACAAAAAGTGATACTTGATCTTGAGATACACTTTTCAGTTTAACATGCGAGTGATATGTATTATGGATGCGGTTGGGTTGCAGGATTCAATCAGATATTGCTTAGAAATTTCTGACTCGACATTTATCTTTCTTACGGTCGATTGAGCACAGTGTCAGACACAGATATGTGGGGTCATACCAGTGAAAATATATTCTGAGTCGTTCGATCTACCTTTTGTTCCTTACATTCCATGGCTTCTAGAAAAATTTCCGTGCAATCTTACATGGTTTCATTTGCATTCCATGAAAGTGGTTGGTTTTCTTATCGAAATATTTATCGTTATTAATTTTTCTTACACCGTATATTTCATAAGTAGGTTACAAATAAAATAAATAATACTTGCATAATTTTTAAAATAAGATGAATAGTCAAACATAACTAGCAAAGGCACATGTGCGCACGCACATGTATAAAATAATGTATAGAGAGCTTTATGTATTCTCAAAACTCAATAGTTGTCATTTATTTATATGAAGAAAAACTCTCCGATTTATTGTCTATTAGTAATACAGGATAATTATGTATAGACGTGGGTACAATGTGGGTATATTTATGTGGGTCTTTTTTGGGTGAAAAAAGTTGAGCGGGGAAACAACTAAAAGAGCCTGCAACATGCAAAATTTTTGATGCTTTCTAGTTTTTCCCTCCTCCCCAAGCCCGACACGTGGGTCCTCTGTGTGAGGGTGGGGTGTTTTTTGGGTAAAAAGTGTTTTCAATTATTTAGGATCCTTTTAGTATAAGATGATTAAAAGTCAACAATGATAAATATTTTGATACGGATAATAGTACGTTTTTCCATTCTAGCATTTTCTGAGACACCAAATAATTTTTTTGTGAAAAACTGTATAGATATAGACGCTCACAACGCACATACATCCACTTCTATGAATACATGGGCGCAAACCGTACCTTTCAGAGACTGGATTGACAGATGTCGAGATTGAGAAGTCACCATAGACTCCTCGCGGTCGATGGACACGTCGCTTACCACTAACAAAACACGGTTAAATCTTATAATAAATTCAGAAAAATACATGCTGAGTTGGGGAGAACCTTGGTGGACACGTTCCGCCACAACACACCTCATCAATTAATCTACGATCAATTCTTGAGACTACAAATCATTGATGTCTTGAATTTAGGGTAAGAATTTTAAAAGCACGTCAAGAGTGACGGTGGACTGATAAGGTAGAACATAAAAGAGCCGCCTAACTCGCTCACAAGTTGTTCGAAATAATATATTATCAGCCTTTGCTTTCTAGTCGCTTTACTGGCTTGACTTGACTTCACAGCGGAACGAGCAACCTGTAATTGACCACGACATCAGCGGCTTGTTGCTCTGAAAATGTTCTTTCTGCCTGAAAGGTTCTGAAAATAGGAGGATTTGCACTCATACTGTCAGAGTAGTGAATGGCATGTGGGGTCTGATCATATATACTCCCTCCATCCCAAAATGTTAGCATTTGTAGGGTTCAAATTTTATGCCACAATGTAAGCATTTGTAGGGATAGGACAAAACTAAATGGGTAGGTGGGGTTGATGGAGAGTTGGTGAGTAGTGTAAAATGAGAGGTATAGAGGTATCATTATGGGGACGGAGGGAGTATCATTGAAACAAAGCGGTATAGACGAAGAGTGCGACCAAAAGGTGGGAATATCCTTGATGAATAGTAAACTCTAATCCCAGTAGAAAAAGGTGAAAACTATTTGCTCATGTCGTAAACAGTTAATGGGAGGCAGATTTGCATAAACTATTTCCGGGTCAAGATCGGGCCTTCAAATATTTTTATTGATTCTCGGTTTTAGCAGGGAAGACCCAAAGCCTTTTGAATATTTGGAATGATGTGTAAGGATCTTTGATCCCTCAATCCAAACAGACGCCGAGTATGGTCTTCAAGTCTTTTTGGTTACACTCCTCACAAAAAAAAGTCTCTTTCGTTACACCCATGCAACTTAATACATAGAGGGATTAACTAAATTTCATTACAGTGTGTGATGCAAAACACGTGTTTTCTTGCGATTTGTTAATAATTTCTAGTGATCTTTCTATTAATAGGAATGCACACAGACATCATCATTTATTTTAACAAGACCAGTACAGAGCAGACGCTTATATACGCGCACACCCTTATGAATACACATACGTAAACTCTACCATTATAATCATCTCCGAGAGACTGGACCGACAAATGTGGATATTAATGAAGTTACCAAAGGCGTCTTACTATCGATGGACAATTCATCTACCGTTAAAAGAATAGCGGCAGATAAATCCTGAAATAAATCAAAAACATGACACTGCTGCTGAGTCAAGGAGTCAAACCTCAGTGGACCAGGTTCCACCAAACGAAACCTTACCAATTGATCTACGATTAATCAGACAACATCATTATTAGCAACCATCTCACTATCTGCACACTCATCTCGTCATATTATTCTCAGGAATATAACAAAAAGATATGGTTAGACAATATTACAATTTATTTCCTTGGGATGACTTCCTTTTGTTTTGTAAGAACCTCCGTGGAAAAATGGAGACGAATAATATTTCAAAAGAAGAGAATAAATGAAAGAAAGATGTGAGGCACTGAGGCATATATGTATCCTATAAACAAATATCATAATCTATACTAAATGGAACGAGTTCTTTTGAAAACTTTTTTACCAACAAAAACCTCCGGTACCCCTCACGCCGGACCCACCTGGACCTACATGTCAACGGGTTTTAAAATTGATAGAGCGACAAAATACTTGTGAGTTCACCTCTCACCCACCGTTTTTTCTCACCCATGTATTTTGTACCCACCCTTTTTTTAGAAATTCTAACCTATAGTCTTTTGTTGGTTATTACTTGACTGTATCGAGCCTTTTTTTCCACGAGGGCACGTTGAGCCCTTTTTTCCACGTTGAGCCTATTTTTTAATTTTTTTATTCTTCTATTCTATTTTTTAATAGTATAAATAGATAATTAAATAGTATAGATATGTGTCTATTATTCCGTATTGCTAATAGATAGTAGATTGGACATATTTTCTCCATATAAATAAAGACCAACTATCTCGAAAATGATGTGCCTCTGGATTTAAGAATACCTAAAGCTATCTATACATGAGACATGAGAAAGTGAATATAAAGTATTTTTAAAAGAACTTCGCACGATTGGTCTGTTTACTATAGCTCACTCAAGTGACACTGTTTTAATACCTACGTGTCATCAACAAATGTTTTTTAAGAGAGTGAAAAACCCTATGTGAGTTAACCCCTAGCCCTCCTTTTTTTTTCATCTGTGTCTTTTTGTACCCACCTATTTTTTTTGAAAGGAAACAACCTTTGAACTGAAAAAAACAATTCTTCTACCGTGAAACCTCATCCGAGCCTTTTTTTTGGAAAGGAATCAACCTCCGATTCTTCTACCGTGAAACATCCTCTGAGCTATTTTTTAACCACGTCTATACACAATTATCCCGTATTGATAATAGACATAGATCGGAGAGTTTTTCTCTATATAAATAAAGACCAACTATCTCAAAAATAATGTGTCTCTAGATTTGAGAATAGCTAAAGCTGTCTATACATGAAAGAGCGAAAATAAAGTATTTTTAAAAGCATTTCACATGACTGATCTGTTTACCATGGTCCCCTAAAGTAACACTGTTTTAGTACCTACGTGTCATCAATAAACGTACGTGCCGCACGTGAGTTCTTGCTAGTTTTTGAAGTTTTCTAGAAGTTACATGCTACAAGCAAAGTCCTTTTGTTTCGTAGTAGGTGATCTTCGTGAAAGTTACACATGCATGTACACAAATGGATCGATAAGGTCGAGAAAGGTGAACATACAGAGCTCCATCTCAGCCTTGTTAATGTGTTTTCAAACTTGTGTGTCCAGCTCTTCCCTGCATGAATGCGCATTCCTTTTCTGTTTGTTCCCCGTTTGTCGTCAACTTTGACATAATCATGATAATGACGATGGAGCTTTATGGGAGGTGCCCATTATTAATATTAAACGTTAGAAAAAAATCAGTTAATTCTACTATCTCAAAAGAGATCCTTTGTAAATGTAACTCCTATAATTTCTAGTGATCTTTCTATTAACAGGAATACACACAGACATCATCATTTATTTTAACAAGACTGGTACGGAGCAGATGCTCATATACACGCACACACACTTATCCCTATCCCTATAAATACACATACGCAAACTTTACTAATATAATCATCTCTGAAAGACTGGCCGACAAGTGTCATATTAACGAAGTTGTCAAAGGTGTCTTGCTGTCAACGGACATGTCGCCTACCACTAAAAAAATAGCATCATATAAATTCTGAAATAAATCAGAAAATATGATACTAGTGCTGAGTCAAGGACTCGAACATTAGTGGACCAGGTTCCAAAAAAAAAACTTACCAACAGATTGGTTGCTAATGATGACGATCAATCCAGCGGACAAACATATCTGCACACTGATCTCGTCATATTATTCTCAGGAATATAACAAAAAGATATTGTTAGACAATATTATAATTCATTTCCTTGAATGCGCATTCCTTTTCTGTTTGTTCCTCATTTGTCGTCAACTTTTACATAATCATGATAATGACGATGGAACTTTATGGGAGGTGCCCATTATTAATATTAAACGTCAGAAAAAAACAATCGTTTTACAGTAGTTGAAGAAAAATTGGATGGCTCACGTCGCTCGATCCGACGGCTGTAAGCGGAGGAAGTACCTAGAGGTACCCAAAAGAGAGGTACCTAGTATGTACCCGGTACCTCTCTTTTGGTGGGCCAGTATGTACCTGGTACCTCTCTTTTGGTGGGGCCCGCACAAAAAAAGAGAGGGTACGATACAACCGTGGTAATGGCCATTCTGGGATTAAGTTTTTGCATCAAGGGTAGAATAGTCAATCAACAAAGATTGGTATAACATTTTTGTAGTATAGTTTAGATTGAAATGGTTGATCTAATATAGTTTGAGCCCATTGATCGGATCGGAAGGTCGGGCCTAGGGTTCGTGGCGGACCTAGGGTTCATGCCAACAAGGGGGCGTGCGGGAGGGAGGCTGCCGCCATGGCGTCGTCAAGGTCACGCTCGCCACGGTGGTCCACATCGTCGTCGAAACGAAGAGGAGTCGGGGAGATTGAGATGTTGACGGCGCCGGTGCCGTACCGAGTATGACTACTCCCCGCCGGTGAAGTCCAATAGGACGACGCCTCCCTTGACACGAAGGAGCGACGACGACCCGGGCCGGAGGTACTTCAGATGCCCTTGACGATTGGTAAGCCTTTCTTTAGGTTTTCCCTTGGATTTGGTCCGTTCTGCGATCGATGATCTGATTCGCTGTTCAATTTTAGTGCAGAAGGTCGGGGATTGTGGCTAATATGCGTGGATTGATCGTGAGGCCACCCAGTATGAGCGGATTTTGCTGTGTGATCTTCGTGATGGTGTTTGGCAGATGAAGAGGAAGAAATGATAGGAGCAGAAGCAGTTTCAGATGGCTCAGGAGGGAAATGGACATCTCAAGCAGTGCAACTGGATTCAGAGAAGTAATCAACCATGTTGCTGAGAGATAATGCGGAAGATGAGGCCCGGCAAAAATCCTACATCTGTGAACTTGCATGCGGGTGCATCCAACAACCTGTGTCAGTGGACTGACATGTCTGTTGACCAACAGTACGTCCGTGACAAAAGTGATCTGACCGCTGCCGGCCATCGTGCACATGCCGATGTTCATCATAATGAGCACGCAAAATTCTTTTAGCCTCCTGACGATTGCTCCAGTAGTAGTAGCGTATTGGGAGAAGAGCACAAGGGTATGTGCTACTGATGCTAGAAGAAACCTTGCGAGTGGCGAAGTAGATGAAGCGCGAGAGCAGCATCGGGATTTTTGGCAGAAGGCCGGGACTGAGATCAACAATGGCAGGACAGAGGTCGATCATTGTGAACCAGGCAAGTGTCGGCGCCGAGGGTAACCTGAATGCTGCCCCTCACCTCCTCTTCATTCGCCTCAGAATCTTCAGTTGGCATGATGGTACAAGAAAACTTGCGACCAGTTCATGTAGCATACCATGCTGTGGATACCGCCAAACTGCCTTTGTACCTTTGTTCTTGTATACGGCTAATGGCCGACTGTAATTTGTTACTGTAAGTGTATGAACTATAATGCGTCTTCTACTTAGCCTCGACTGCTGTGCTTGTTGCTGCACTCCTAGAATTGAGTTGCTGCCACGCTAGTAGTTCATGTTAGGATTCAACGGTGACACCGTGAGATCACCGGATAGAGCATCATGTCCGTCCCGTGATACACTGTCCGGTGAGACCGTTGTGACCACCTGTTAGAGCCTCAGTTTCGTCCGGTGATACAATGTCCAGTGACTCCGTCGATACGGGCCCCGACCCGTCCCATCGGCCCAGCTCAAACGAAAGGCCCAGTAGACCTCGCCTCATAAGGCGCCTGACGCTTCGTCGGTCGTGGGCAGGAGACCCCGGGGTCCCGTCTCCAAAAAAAAAGTGACCCCGGGGTCCTAGACTGCCCCGGAGACAGCCCGGGACGACGCGGAGACATCTCGGGATACAGGTGGCACCCCCAGGCGTGCGGGACGCAGAGTGGCGACAGACGCCCGCCGGGTGCCACGTTGTCACCCGAGGCGGCAACCAGCCTATGTCCAAGGAAGGCTATCTCTTGAACCAGCCTTCTCCAATGGTTAAGCCAGCTGCTAGCTTTTATCATGTACGGAGTACAATAGTAAGTATCGTGTCAACAGTCATATCCGGTGATGATCACCGGTGCCATTAACTGACATATCCGGTGAACATTCCAGTGTTGATCAGCGGGCACAAAAGGCGATCCTTCGAGGTGATAGCTTACATACAGGCGCCTGGCAACGGTGAACATGTTCATATTCAAACTCTGTGGAATTACAATGGTAAATTACAGTCGGTCATGGGCCGTTTAGAGATACAAAGACATAAACTACCTATTTGGCAGTACTTAGGCTACAACAGTAAGGTATTCAGCCCAAGAGAAACCAGCATAGTATGCACAGACCTCTCGCTAGTTTTCTTCTGGCATCACACCAACTGAAGAACCTTGTGCGGCTGCATGAATGGAAGAGGGCGGCATTTAAGTTACCCTCGGCGCTGAGACTTGACCCTGGCAGGCGTCGTCGATGAGCTCCCTCATGAAATCGGCGCCCATCTCAGCATCATTCGCTAGCTCCCTAGCGAAGTCGACTCCCATCTCAGCGACGTTGAGGTCTATCCTCCACTCCTCTCGCCCAACGTCCTTATCGCCGCTCGCTAGCTTTCTTCTGGCATCAATACTGCACTCCCCTACATGTTGCTTTTTCTCCCTCGTCGAGCCCCCGCCCTGTTGGTTTGGCTGGTGGCTGGCGCTGGTTTTTGCTGAGAGAAAAACACTGCTGTCTGGTGGCTGATAGTCCAAGCGAACAGGACGGGCACCACATGTTGGTGGCTTGAAGAGTGTTGTCCTGGTACACCAGGCACATGTGTCTATTTATATGCGCGGCAAGGATAATTACTGTTGGCTCGTGATTCTTGACAGATGCAGCGCGGATGCGCATGCACATCGTCTTTTTTCTGTGCAGATATTGATTGTCCTTTTGACCAGGCATGCATGGAAGCGGCTTTCCCTCATTGATATTCTTTACCTGTTCCCTCACGGGCGCACAGTGTTTTGTCTTCCTCACATACGGAGTAGATATTCGCTACCTGTTCCCTCACGGGCGTACAATATTGTCGCCCTGCATCTAGAAGAGTAGAGTAGTATCATGTCAAGAGTCAGATGCTAGCTTCCATCTCTATAAAACCCCACACGCATCAGTCTCACACAATGAGATATCCAGTGATCCTATCCGGTGGCCATACAGTGATCACATCCGGTATTGATGGGAATTCATGGGAATTGTATTAACCATGCTACAAGATCATGCTTCAGACATGGGAGCCATGCTATCATCTTAAACGGGTACATGAAGCGTACAAAAGTCCTAAGGATGGTTCCATGTTAGATAGGAAGGAGAATCCGTTGATCGTACCGGATAGCCGCTCCGATCCGGCCTGTGCACACAAACACTAGTTCATTCAAAAACCATGTTTCAAGCATCCACAAACATTGTCCGGTGACCACTACCGTTTATCACCGGTCGAACGAGTGCATGCTCCCCGCATCCATAGGGGGTCTGATTGAATATTGGTGCGCAGGGCAAAGAAAATAATGCATTTCGGCCCATGTTTGGAAGTCCGTATTTCGAAGCCTGCACAAGCCCGCTCGGCCCACCACCTGCGCAAGATGGGTGAACGGTAAAAAAGTGTCCCAATCCACCAAGCGCATGCAAGTACACTGGCAAGTCGGACCGGTGTCAACACCGGTAGGATTGGTGGACGCAGCGAATCAGGGACTCAGCGGTACCACCATAGCCGAGGCTCGCTGGTTAGCGTGGGCTGGGGTGCTCCAACACCCCTGTAGCCAGGGCATCCGGTAAAGAGGAGGAGAAGAAGGGAAGAAGAAGAAAGAAAGGGAAAAGAGATCAATGTAGAGGAGGACGAGAACAAGAGCCCCCTAGCAACTCAAGTTGCATCCACCACTGCCTAACGCCCGTGAGTAAACAGTGTGGTGATAATGATGAACCGAGCGTGCTCATGCTCGGACAAAAGCTGTTCCCTCTGACTGCATAGGGAAAGGTAGACATGCATGCGTATCCGCGCCCGGCTGCCAGCGAGTCACGGGTCAACTGTACTCGACTGAGCACGCCTGGCTGCCAGCGAGTCACGGGTCAACAGTACACGGCTGAGCACGACTGCATATAGACGAGCTTGTGCGGTATACAGGCACAACGTTTGAGAGAGCTTTCCAGCATGTGGAGTCTCAAAGTTCGTCCTCCAGATGAGTTCGCGAGTGAGAGTGAAGTAGCTCAAAGTGCATGCCATGGGGCGCGCCATTGATGCCATAAGAAAGCCGGCGAAAGGTGGTGCACATGCTGGGGGAAAGGAGCAGGACATAGCGCTCCTCATCGGTGAGATGGAGTTCTTACTCGTGACAGAACCGAGCGAGGAGGCCAAGATGGGCGTCGTTTTTGCTAGGAAGCTAGCAAATGATGCCAAATCGATGGCCGATTTCGCGAGGGAGCTTATCGAGGACGTCCCGCAGGGTCAAGTCTCGGCGCCGTTGGTGGTGTTTAGTCCTCCCCCTCTTCTAGCAATGCAGCCACGAGGTTCTTCAGTTGGTGGGATGCGACAAGAAAACCGGCGAGACAGCTGTGGAAACTGCTCCCGGTGATCGTGGTCTGACTGCCTAACTGAAGTGGTCCAAGAGCTGCCTAGCAGGCAGTACATGTCTTTGTATCTCTAAACGGCCGATGGCCGAGTGTAATTTATCCTTTGAAGGTTTGACATAATCATATTCAAAAAGCATGTTTCAAGCGTCCACAAACGTTGTCCCCTAGGGAAAAGAGATCAATGTAGAGGAGGACGAGAACAAGAGCCCCCTAGCAACTCAAGTTGCATCCGCCACTGCCTAACGCCCGTGATTAAACAGCGTGGTAATAACGATGCACCGAGCATGCTCATGCTCGGTCAAAAGCTGTTTCCCCTGACTGCACAGGGAAAGGTAGACATGCATGCGTATCCGCGCCCGGCTGCCAATGAGTCACGGGTCAACAGTACCAGGCTGAGCACGCCTATATCGAGACGAGCTTGTGCGGTATACCGGCACAACGTTTGAGAGAGCTTTCCAGCATGTGGAGTCTCAAAGGTCGTCCTCCATCTATAGCCATCATCCATCGCGGTTAAATTGCACATGAAGCGTACTAACTTTGAGTACAGCACAAATGATATCGTGAACAGTAGGTAAAATGGTGCAAAACACTTTATAAGAGTCCTAAGGACGCTGGTTCCCTAGCCACCCTACTAAAGGCCACGCCGTGAACCCCGAGACAACATGGACGCAGATGAAGCTGTCCTAAAAACGATTCCCGATCACGCGGAAGGTAGACTCGCATAGGCGCCGGATCCTGCATTCATCGCTGCAGAAGTACGACCACCACCACCATCCATCAAGTCCGGCTCGCTTGCCGCACCAGCCCCGATGCTGGTAGGGGAAGGTCGATGAGAATGGCGGTGGAAGAGGGCAAGGGCACCATAGCGAAAGGGATTAGGCCTGTTACCCTGCCTCGTTCCCTTAAATAACAAGAATAATCAAGGAATCTCTACATATACACGGAAACATTCGGTGACCACACTCCTTTGCCTTGGTGACCTAGTTACAATCATGGTAACCGTTCGATGACACTTTCCACTTTTAGATAGAACAAATAAGTTGAAAGAAATTGAGGTAAAACTCAAAGTGGGAGACAAAGACAAGTTCCATATTAATTGCACTCACCGTTATAATCGATGAAGTCACTGGACGTTCACCGGACGGGGCCCTAGATATGCAACGCCAATGTGCTTCAACGTACCAATTGGACCGGTGAGAACTATTCTGGTAACTCCAGTCGAGTGATTATGGTATTTGGAGTTTAGCATCGAAACTTTTTAATCGACGAAGCGGACCATAGTACCACTGGACTGCGTCAAGGTCTTAGATCGATCCGCATATTTCACTGCATCATGGGCTATTAGACCATGATTATACTAAAAGGGTTCATGAACATACAAACTTAAGAGTCCTAAGGATGGTTCTATGGAAGGTGGCAAGGAGAGACCGTTCATCGTATCCGACAGATGCGCCGGTCCCGCCTGTGCACGCAAACATTAGTTCATTCAATTCAGAAAAGCATGTTTATGGCTTCCTCACACATTATCCCCTGGGCATTAACGATTACCACCGAACGAACGGGTGCATGCGAATAATATGAACCAAATTCATAGTGGGTCTGATTGGTTGGTTGTACAGGCCCAAGAAAATAATGGATTTCGGCCCATATTTGGAATTCCGTGATTTGAAGCATGCACAAGCCCGTTAGGCCCCCCACCTACACGATATGGGTGAGTTTACCATCCACGGCCACCGCTAAACCCTAGCCTGGTGACCGTCTATTTTGTTCCTCGTCTCTTCCGCTAACCGGTCGCGCGTCTCCCTCGTATTCTTCATCCAGCGCGGTGCCGTTACCGCCGGCGTGATGCCTGGGGCTGCAGCCGGCGGAGATGGATCAGCGAACACTCTAGGGTTCGTGCATCTCCCTCTTCCTCTATGTGCTTTCTTGATCTGGATCTACAGGGTAGGACTCGTTCTTGATCTGGATATGCAAGGTTGATTGAAATATTCTAGGGATTTTGTTGGTGAATAGAATTCGATTGATGCTGTTGGTGAATAGAATTTGATGATCGAATTTGTGTTCGTGAAGTCGGTTTTGGTTAAGGAGCTCCCCCAAGAAATGGAGGTTGACGATTGGGGCGGGATTGATCATGACACCGAGGATCGGTGCCGCCATGGAATGCTTCCACGCCGCCTGCTCTGCTAGGATGGAGAGAACAAGGGACATCATTACTACAGTTGCTCACTCTGGGTAATTTCCCCTCTCTATTCCTATATGGTATACGAAATCAAAATGAAATGACTTGGGGTTAGAATGTTTGATTAATTGGTTGCTGGTTCCATTGCAGGGGCAGGAGAACATGTGTGATTTCGTTATGTGGAAGGATGACAAATGGTCACCAATGCCTGATGTGGCTTCAAGCCTATGTGAATCTGTGGGCAAGTTCAAGAAGAAGGCGGACAAAACACATGTGGACCTGTTGGCGGTCATTCAGCTTCGCAATGAAATATACAAAGAGAAACAAGCACTAGAGCGTGAGAAGGGAAACTGGGCCAGAGAGAAGAGTAATCTCATCATGGAGAAGGAGAACCTGCAGAGTCAGCTGAAAAATAGGAATATGTGGGCTGACTTTGGCAAGTGGATGGTTTTTGGCTTGATCATGTGCCTGATTGCTCGTATGGTGCCAGTGCTGCTTGCAGTTGACTTGAATAACTAATAATGAGGTCATGGTAGTATTGTGATGGTGTTTTGTCTATCTGTTAGCTATGATAGGGATGACTCATATCATGTATTATGATAGGGATGACTCGTATCATGTATTTTACTGGTTGCATGACATTTACCTATGGGACGGGTTGAAGCACTGAATAGTCTAGGGTGAAAGTACTGCGGTAACCCTGACCGGTATCCACACCGGTATCACTGGTGGAAGGTGAGAACTATGGAATCAGTGGTTCTACCCAAAGTAACAGGATACAGGGTCGGTGGCACGTTCAACGACCTGGCAAATCCGTGGGTCGGTGTCACCATGGGTCATCTTCGGTGTCACCATGGGTCATCTTCCCAATTGTCGCTGGTTCACGTACCATGTTTTACCTTTTTGTCTCAAAGAGGTATACCATACCACATATTCATAAAGTATCGACCCTCGATCCCATTCCTCGACCCAATCGTCCTGGATCTGAGAATTACACGGTACAACGCAGACGCTCACACACGCACGCACAGTCACCCCTATGAATACACGTACGCAAACCCTATCCCTATGAGCACATCCAAAGGACTAAGCACCAAGTCCTTGTCGACGGGAGCACCTGTGCCGGTAGTTATCTCCATTGGAGCATGGGGTGGAATTTGAGAAGGGAAAAAGAAGAAATAAAGGGAATAGGGATGAATGTAGAGGAGGAAGAAAATAAGAGCCCCCTAGCATCCCAAGTTGCATCCGGTACAGAAGCATTATCATAGTCCATCTATCACCACCATCATACATCGCAGTTAAAAGGCACATGAAGCGGACAAATTTTGAGTACAGAACCAATGATATCATGTCCTGAAGGTAAAATTTTGCATGGTCGAAAAAAGCATTCCTAAGAAAGATCCCCGAACACGTGGAAGGTGGACTCACACAGGCTCCGGATGCTGCATTCGTCGCTGCAGAAGTAGGACCACCAGAACCATGCATCGTTGCCGGCTAACTTGTCGCACCATCCGTGCGGATCCAGGTACGGGGACGCGCACTGATGAACCTCGCGATGCACCGGCTGCCCAAGCACAACGAAGGAGGGGTGGTCGTCATAATCAGGCCAGACGTCCACCCAAAGCGAGTCGAAGATGTGCTTGCGTGCACCGCAGACCCCGTGGTCGCTCCATATGGTCAGCGCCGTGTCGTCATCCGCCGCCTGGGCCAGGAGCTCCTTGGCCCGGCGGTTGTCCTCGGCGCCACTATTTGCACGCCACAGGAGCATAGCGAGCATATACGCCGCCGCCTTGTGGCCCCCGCGGGCAGCCTGATCCAGGTCGTGCAGCGGCGGATGATGAGCCACGACGTGTGGTCCGAACGCGACCCTCATCCCCTCGACGTAGAACGCTTCAAGGTTGCCCGCCTTGTAGGTGTTCGCGATCAGCCACTGGCGAGTCTCCTGGTTGCCCTCCTGCTGCAACGCCAGCCTAAGGTTAAGGCTGCGGCGCACCAGCGGCGCGCCGCACACCCGGTCTCGGATGAGACAGGAAACCCTCCTGAGGCGATGGACATCGTCCATGGGGAAGCTTGATGATGCCGCGACGCGGGCGGCGACCTCGACGAGCATGTCTACTGGAAGCTGGGGAAGGGAATAAGCTGGCACCATAGTCGATGTGCTCGGGTATGACTGGAGGGAAGGAGGTACTGGTAGGGGAAGGTCGATGAGAATGGCGGTGAAAGAGGGCAAGGGCACCATAGTGAAGGGATTAGGCCTGTTACCCTGCCTCGTTCCCTTAAATAACAAGAATAATCAAGGAATTACGACGCCTTTGTAGGATGCCTTTGACGATTGCCATTTAACCGTAGAACTTGATGTCGAGGATACTCCGTTCTGGTAGCACTGTTCGAGTGTGGTGCGCGCTGTCATCGTATGCAGTGATCACCGGTACTGTACGGCGACCACCTGTGATCACAGGTACCATACATTGATCACATCCGCTGATAAATACGCTGGGTGTCCATGTTACGGCGTACTGAGCACTGAGCACTCGACACAAAATCCACCCTAAGGACGAGTGCTCCAGTAGTAGTAGCGTATCACCTAACGGACATGACACTCTCACAGTCTCACCGGTGGAAAGCTATCATGATCTACAAGCGTATGACGTAGCTACCAGGGTATATGAAGTGTGGAAACTTTGACTTAGGATGAAAACAACGTTGATCGCACCGGATAGATGCTCCGGACTGGCCTGTGCATGCAAACATTAGTTCATTCAATTCAGAAAAGCATGTTTATAGCTTCCTCACACATTGTCCCGTGGGCATGTTTACCACCGGACGAAAGGGTGCATGCGAATAATAGGAAAAAAAAATTCATAGTGGGTCTGATTGGTTGGTTGTACAGACCCAAGAAAATAATGCAATTCGGCCCATCTATCACCACCATCATCCATCGCAGTTAAAATGCACATGAAGCATACAAATTTTGAGTGCAGAACAATGAAATCATGAGCTGAAGGTTAAATACAGTGAAAAACATAATTAGAGTCCTAAAGAACGATGGTTCCCTAGCCACCCTAGTACCCTACTAAAGGTCGTGCCATGAACACCGCGACAGCATGGACGAAGACGAAGCTGTCCTACATTGGATTCTTGATCCTGAAGAAGGTGGACCAGCAGACGCGCCGGATCTTGCATTCCTCGCTGCAGAAGTACGACCACCAGAACCATCCATCAAGGTCGACTCGCTTTCCGCACCAGCCCCGGTGCCATCCGTCCGGAACCCTGTACGGGGACGCGCACCGATGAACGGCGTGAGGCACCGGCTCCCCAAGCACGGCAAAGGAGGAAAGGTAATCATGAGGCCAGATGTCCGCCCACAGCGAGTCGAAGATGTGCTCGAGTGTACCGCAAACCCCGCGGTCGCTCCATACGGTGAGAGCCGTGTCGTCATCCACCACCTGGGCCAGGAGCTCCTTGGCCCGGCGGTCGTCCTCGGCGCCACGATTTGCTCACCACAAGAACATAGTGAGCATGTACGCCGCCGGCCTGTGGCCTCCTCGGGCAGCCCGTTCTAGGTCGTGCAGCGGGGGATGAAGAGCCAAGTCATGCTGTCGGAACGCGGCCCTCATCCCCATGATGAAGTGTGCATCAAGGTTGCCCGCCTTGTAGGTGTTCGCGATTAGCCGCTGGATAGTCTCATCGTTGTCCTCCTGCTGCAACGCCAGCCTAAGGTTAAGGCTGCAGCACACCAGCGGCGCGCCGCACACCCGGTCTCGGCCGAGACAGGAAACCCGCCTGAGGCGACGGAGATCGTCCATGGGGAAGCTTGCTGATGCCGCCACGCGGGCGGCGACCTCGACGAGCATGTCTTCTGGAAGCTGGGGAAGGGATCTAGTCGACGCCATAGTCGGGAACGACAAGGGCTAAGAGGTGCTGGTTGGGATTTCGCGTGTTACCCTGTCAAGTTCCCTTAACTATCAATCAACGTTAAGCGCCTTTGTAGGTTGCCCTGGAACATGCCGTCGTGGATTATCGGAAAAAAATCCTGTGCGCCTGGTGGAGCGGCGTTTTCGCGTGGGGAAAGAAGGAGCCGGACATCCGAGTCATCGTCGCGGAGCCGGGCGTGCGCTAGGAAAGAAGGCGTGTCGCGCGGCGTAGTTGGATGCTATCTTTTGGTAGGTTGCCCTGGATCGTGCCGAGTAATGTGCGTTTCGAAAATCCTGAGAGGCGAGGCCGCGTGGCATGAGGATTCTCTGCAGTAGTTATAGTCACTGTAAAGTGGCCCCCGTCCCACGCGGCAGTGATCCAAT